>JAABOM020114490.1:0-64265 GCA_011800125.2 Solanum clarkiae | reverse complement strand
TTAAACAAGTATCATGAACATACCATGTGTTTGATAAAATTACTTGACAAGAATTCTCAAGTTGTTGATGATCTATTACATGATTTATAAGTCAAGTGTTTTCATGATGATTAAGGGCTTTCAATCATGTATTGAATCCATGAAAAGTATCTACGAATTTACAAGTATCAAGTTGAGACCTATTTTAAGATTTTTACCTCTTGTTAGCTATTCATGTCAAAGCCACGAATCAAGTATTGTTGTTATCTATTCTCGTGTTCAAGTTAGGCTTACTAGTAGAAATCAAGGATGTTGAAGATCTACTCATGTCATGTTATCATGTCTCTTACAAGTTAGTCATGTTATTATTGAAGTATGATTATTTCAAGAATTTCATGGGAATAGACTTAGCAGTGATTGAGGCTTTAGATGGGGACTCGACTCAAGGGATCCTTATATAAAGTCTTTAATCTCTAAATTATGTGCCACCATACGATTATATATTTAGCCTTGTTCTACAAGTGGATCTATCTAGTTCATGTTGTCATGTTTTGTTTGCATTGGCAAGTAGACCACACATCACCGAGGAGTGTCATGCCTGGTCCCCTGTACCGAGGGGGTGTCATTCCTTGGATTCCAAGTTGTAGTAGCTTGGTATATATGGATTGAGGTCTCTTACCACATATGTATGATATATTATGCAAGTTAAATGTTTTACAACTATGTTTTAATACAAGCATTAATCATGCATATCATATTGAGATTATATATCTATTGATTATAGTTATTCATTTTGAATATTATGGATTATGTATTTTATGCATTGCACCATGTATACTTAGTACATTAAAATATACTAATGCATACTTTATGCCTACATGATCACCATGTAGGAACCGAAGCTCCTTTTGATCATCTTCTTCCACGTGGCTAGTTCGGTTCTTTGGAGAAAACTTTGGTGAGTCCTTAATTCTGAGCAATATTTCTGTGTTGGATACTTAATATTCATTTTATTTTGAGACATTTTCCCTATGTTGTATACTTATTACTATGGTCGTCTGAGTGTGTGGTGTGTAGTGAGCCCGGGAAACATCTTGGCCAACGCTTCATTCTAAAGTAGAGGTGTTGTTAGATACTATGTTGTATATACTTTGAACTTGACTGTTCTAATATTTCTAAGTTTATGAAAGCCTTCCTTTAGTCTCGCTTCCCGTTTTATACTTGACTCTTGTGGATTTCTAATTTTATTTCCGTAACTAAGGGTGTGTACAAGATATGCTAAAAGGCTTGATTGGGATGCCCTCGGACTTCCCATTCACCGTGTCATGTCCAGGACCTAGGCTTGGGTCGTGACATAGTTATAGGTCAAGGTTACTCATACTTCACTGAGGCCTATCACTACCTATACCTCATCAAAAATACTTTGTATTGTCCTCAATGCACAAAATATTGCACTACTAAAGCACAGGGGTAAAAGAAAAACATACCTGATTACCTAAGTATCGCTATCTTGTTGAGTCTGGCCTCCCTCAAGCTTCCTTGTATTGTCCTCAAGAGTAGAAGCATGTACAGAGGGTCCAACACCTCTCGCTCTCTCTTGTCCAACACCTCTCACTCTCTATTTCTCACATGATTGTTGTGCCTCCTCATCTTACACCAAGTGTAGCCTAGTGAACTCGAACAGTTGATCCTTCGTCAACCCCACCACTAGTCTCGCTGCCTCAGGATCATCAATGCAGGGCATTTTTTTCCTGACGGAATGGAATGGTGTCTCATCAAGGGGAAATAAATCTACTACTACCACGGTGGGATCAATCGGTGGGATCACAATCGATACTGTTATTGCTACTCTCATCTCGAACCGGAGCTGTTGGATTTTCATTCGAATGGTCGTTAACTCTGTAGAGTGTGTTGGGCTGAGGCTCTATTATACTCGCCTCTATATATTAATGAGATTGTCCATGGGTATGAGTCTCTCCTGAATAACATTCATAGCATACATTTGGATACATGCCTCAGCCTTTACAATAGCCTGGTGAACTGAAGTTCGAATCTACTATAATAATTGAGTCAGCTGGGACTCAGTATGGGCCTGCCTCTTTGCCATGGACTGAATAGATACCGCTAACACATAAACCTTGTCAACAGGTGTTGTCAGTGCGGGCCCAACCTCTAGTGCAGTAGTAGTAGCAGTGGGCCCCTCTCCACATAAGTCTTGGTCTATGGGGTCCTTTAAGCAGTGGGAGCAGCAGTGGTGGTAGAAGATAGAGGCTCAGGTAGTGGCACCGTAGTGAATATCTCTAGCATCTGAACAGGTGGGCGTGGTGCTTCCCAGCGGGCCACTAAGTTTTCATCATCTTTATTAGGCTAACATCATAAGTCAACTAAACCTTGATTTGATAGTCCAAATGATGAAGTATCTCCACCCTTGACTCTATCCAAGTCGATATATCAAGCATGGGATGGTGATAGGGGTTGACCTCTTCAGGGCCGCCTCATGAATCTTCTCTACAATCAGGCAAATCCAATCTATATCACAACTTTCCAAGATTCTAGAAACCAATACCACACAGTCTAGCGTCAATGTATTATCTTCATGTGTGGGTTAAATCCATGATCTAATCATCACCCACCAAATTTGTTGGTGAAATTGAGAGAAGCCTTTATGATGGGCTCCAGCAAAGTGCATATCCAATCAAGGTCCTGGCCCTACTCAGAAATGTGGCCGGCAATCCATCTCATCAAAGTAGCCCTGCAGGATAGGTCTCTCGTCAAGGCCTTGTCTCGAATCTTCCCCAATATGCATCGAACTCTGCTATAGTCTTGGGGGCAAAATACTTGGGACCAAACAACATGCGGTGATGGTAGCCTTTGAAATATCAACCTATCCATCCCTCACGCTCGTATGTGTCAACCGAGGCTAAGTGAGGAGTCTCTTCCCCTTAGGGAGAGAATCAAGGACTTTAGCAGTGTAAGATGTGAAGAACTCATGAACCATATGTGAGGAGTGCTTCCCGGTGATGCTGTCAGCCACCGGAGCCTATATATAGAGATGGTGTCCTAGATGCCTGGGACACTATCTAACCTTGATATGATAATTTGAGGCTCCTCGAAAATGGAACGGGCTAATCGACCCAGCTCGTCCTTCTATATGTCATGCCAGTAGATAGCCTGCATACCCTATATGCACCACTGGTTAGATAGATGTCATGACCCAAGCCTAGGGCCTAGACGTGACTAACGATTAAGGAACATGAAGGAACCCCAAACAATCCTCATAGCATATCATCATACATCCTTGGTATCGACTAACGGAGTGAGATTTATATTTAACTATCTTGAATATGATAAGTGAGTCAAAGGTCAAGAATGATACATATCATGTACAATGACACCTCTAACATAGAATTTAGCGGCGGTTAAGACAAGCAACAAGGCTCACCCTT
The DNA here is from genome assembly GCA_011800125.2 of Solanum clarkiae. Classification (NCBI taxonomy): domain Eukaryota; kingdom Viridiplantae; phylum Streptophyta; class Magnoliopsida; order Solanales; family Solanaceae; genus Solanum; species Solanum clarkiae. The sequence goes on along the minus strand of JAABOM020114490.1, from coordinate 60,840 downwards.
ATCGTTAACGTATACCAAAAAGGAAAGATAGTCTTTAACATATAGCATATGAACGTAGATATTGCCCTCATACATGAGAACTCACCAACTAGCTTGAATGGAATCACTAGTTACATGGAGGAGGATGATGACCAAGTAGAGCTTCGATTCCTACATGGTAACATCGTGTAGGTATAGAGTATGTATTAGTACATTTGAATATACTAAGTATGTAGGATGCAATACAACAAGTGATAGGCAACGTAGTCAAAATAAATATGATAGGTAATATAGATCCTAATAACAATATGGCATGTATAATAAATACTTATGTAAATCATGCTTTGCAATTCATTACTCTTACATAGATCATAATATATAAGTGAGGAAAGGAACCTTAACCAACATAACATATAAGACCTTTTGGAGAAGCAACATTCCTTAAGGGAGCTCGTCTACTTTCGGAGAGGATTTTATGAGTAACACGGGAACCAATCCTTTTTTAGATTAAGTGACCTTCTTTATGAGAGTCCGTCCCTTTTTGGATTGAGTTACCTTCCTTGCGGGTGCCCGTCCCTTTACGGATTGAGTGACCTACCTTACGTGAGTTCATCCCATTTGGATTAAGTGGCCTTCCTTATGGGAGCCCGTCCCATTTTGGATTGAGTGACCTTCCTTATGGGAGCCCGTACCTTTTCAGAGTAAGTGGCCTTCCTTATGAGAACCCTTCCCTTTTCGTATTGAGTGACCTTCCTTACGGGAGCTCGTCCCTTTTCAGATTGAGTGACCTTCCTTACGGGAGCCCTTCCCTTTTAGGATTAAGACTTCCATAGAACTAACTCATCCAACTATTAAATTTCAATTATCAAGAAAGAACTCATTTTTCCAAGAATACAACAAATATAAGAACCCAACAATCTACTCATATGAACATTTCTATCATCATCATAAAGTCATTCAACCCTTAAGACATTTTATCAAATACTCGGCGGGTGTGTAGTGCAAGTGTAAATCAATGCAATTCAAGAGTGAAATCATGCTAGTAAATTTAACCCTCAAGCAATAAACATCAAAACCCTCATCAAACTTCACCATAGATCTTAGTTTCATAGCCCAAAACATGGCAAAACAGTCACAACTTCACAAACCCCAACATAGTATGTAGTGAATTTCATAATGAATAAGACCGATGAATAAATCAACTTCAAATCATGAAATTTTTGAGTAAAGGAGTTTGGTTATCATGGGTAAAGGAAGCCATGAAAGAACCACACATATCTTAGCTTTGGGATGAACTTGATGAAAATTGGAGATGGAGACCTGAAGCTTGAGTGGAAATCCTTAGATCCGGCTGAGGGTTTTGGGACTTGAATTTGGAATAAATAATTGGCTAAATGTTTTGGTGAGTATTGGGGAATATTTTAGGATAATATGAGGGTGAAATAAGGCTAAGTATAGGTATTTTCATGCATGGGGGAACTTAGGCCCAAGATTTAAAAGTCTTGGACCGATAAATTAAAACTTGCACCACTTTTGTACACTAGCACGTCGTGCTAATGACGCAGAGAGGCCACTGGAAATCACCACTTTAAAAATTGAAATTGTGAATTGTTTGTTCTAAAATCGGGGTTACCCTTTTCCACCTAAATTTGATCCCCTAAATAATAATATGAAGTCGGATTTTCAAAATAATGAACGAATTTTTAGATAAATGAAAATTATGACTCTGGGCACTTCCAAGGCACATTTTTGGGCACTTTTGGGGTAGTTTTAATATCTCCCCGTTGGGAACATTCGTCCTCGAATGTCAAAGAAAGGTACAACACAAAAGTAATCATAAGGAGATCAGCCCAAACAAAAATTCAACAGTACACTTTAAAAACCATTTCCAAAATTTCAATATAAGTGTAAAATCATTATAAACTTGCCAACTTAAACATGAATGCATATGAATCACATAGAGCTAAAACATGAGACTTAGAATCATAGAAATGGACTTGACATGTTATCATAAGCTTGAATAGAATGAAAAAGATGCAGATATTATTTCTCCATGATCGCACCGGATCCCTAAGAAACAAATATGAATAGAGGACTCTTCCAGAGGTCCTTGACGAACACTACTTCCTCATCAATCAATTTCTCCATTCATCCATCCAACATCTCCAGCGAACCTCCGTCTGAGCCAACTTATCCTCCATCTCACCCATAACATCATAGAGTTCTGTAGCACTAGAGTCACTAACATATCCCCTCAACCTAGAAGCATGCAAGCCAGATAACCACACCCCTACAATAGGCAATTTCCAAACTTATACAACCTTAGAAACATCCCTCTCCACTCTATAAGGACTCACAATCGTCAACTCTATTATCAACCTTAAATACACCTAACCCACTTGTACCATAACCACCATCTCCCCCTTGGGAGGCAACCTCCACTTTATCATCATCTCACCCAAAACTGCCAATCCTACTAAGGCGGAATCAAGGCTTTGCCTAATTTAGACCTCTTAACTCAAGAAGATTTGGAACCATCAACAATGCTACACCACCATGCTTAACTTCTCTCAATCTAACTTCCAACTAACCAACTGATGGACCCTCTTAGTGTCCTCTTTGCAGCCATCAACAAAACATGCTAGGCTACTTAGAGCACCGACCACATTAGCCTTACCGGGGAAAAATAATGCACACTCATTCATATTCCTTACAGAATTCTAACCATCTTCATGTTATCCACACTGCACATCTATCATATGTAGCAAACAACCTCTCATCCTCCAAGACTTGCAACACTATCCCCAAATGATTCACAATCTCTAAACAAATCAATACCTCATCACTAGAGACCACCACAAATATATCAAGGTAGGGTCTTAAGACCCTATTCAACAACATACAAACACTACCGGTGCATAAGTCTACCAAACAACTCCATTAATAGTAATAATGCTCACTCCTAGTCTAAAAAGATACTTAAGGATATCACCTACCCTTATCCTCACTTGGGGACAAAACTCGTACCAAAGATTAATCTTAGAGAATTGACTAACTCATTGTAGCCGACCGAATAGATCGACCATCCTCAACCATCATATCATCACCAAAACCACCATAAGCCGATTATAGTAGGGACTAAAGATTTTAATCATGAGACTTATATGCATAAACAGTGTACTAGTCAAATCAAAAAGTACCCCAATTTCAAAATATTAGAAAGAGACACTCAAGGCCGCATCTACTACCACCAACAATTCTGTAAACAAAACAACGATGGTTTAACACCTCCAATTCTCACAACATGATAAATGCGACCCCTTAGAGATCAATTGTACCATAAGACATGGAATAGACCTAACCCCGTTTCTATCACTTGACCACCACATCAAGACTCTTCCACTCAAGGATAGGTTCATTGGGGAATCAGGATCTAATTCTACGGGTCCTACCATCCATGAAGACACAACATGCAAGTAACCATTCCATCCTTAGTATGATATCAAAATCCACCATGCCAACTCCAACAAGCCACATGGCAAGACCTAATGTAATACAAATTGAAATCAACACCTATGAACTTTCTAGCAACAATATACCCAACAAAGAGGTAAACATCAAAGGTTCACATTACAACTCGGGACACACAAGAAGCCCACTAGCAACCAAAAGAAAAAGTGAAACTCAAATCAATCAACATCAAAGCCTTTAACGTACCTTCCTTTGCCTTCCTCTTCGAAGCGGCATGATCAACTAGAAGAACAAAGAACATTCGTTAAAGGAAAAATTATCGTCTTACTTCTAAAGTATGACATAGACCATAAAGAATGGAAACACTTCCTAAAATGTCTCATAGCCTCCTACTCATAATTGAAGTACATAACATAACCATTAATAATACTCTAATCGATGCAGTGTGTTGGACTTTGAGGATCTAACAACCTAGTGCTATAATGCCACCTTTGTCATGACCCAAGCCTAGGGCCTATACGTGTCCGGCGAATTGGCGACCCGAAGGAATCCCAAACAAGCCTCATCATATATCATCACACATCCTTGGTCGCGGAAGAAAGATCAAACAACATGAGAAATATAAACAAGGGAAATTAGGACTAAGGAAGAGTTATTTATATTTATATAGCTTGAAAATCATAAGTAAGTCAAAGCTCAAGCGTAATACATATCTTGTCCAACGACACCTCTAACATAGAACTTAGCGGGGGAAAAGACAAGCAATCGGACTCACCCTCATAGTCAAAGTAACCCTAAAAGGAAAGATGGTCTTTAACACATAGCATAAGAACATAGATATTTCCCTTGGACATAGGGACTCATCAACTAGCTTGAACGAAAACCACTAGTCACGTGGAGGAGGATGATGACCAAATTGAGCTCTGCTTTCTACATGGTAACATCAAGTAGGCATAGAGTATGCATTAGTACTTTTGAATGTACTAAATATGTAGGATGCAATGCAACAAGTGATAGGCAACATAGTTAAAATGAATATGATAGGAAATAGAGAGGATAATAACAATATGGCATACATGATCAATGGTTAGCTAATCATGCTTTGCAAAATTATTTATTCTACATGGATCATAATATATAAGTGTGCAAAGGAACCTCAACCAACATTACGTAGGACCTTTTGGAGAAGCAACCTTCCTTATGGGCGTCTGTCCGCTTTTGAAGAGGATTATATGAGTAACTTCCCCTTACGGGAGCCCGTCTCTTTTAAGATTAAGTGACCTTCCTTATGGGAGCCCATTCCTTTTCGGATTGAGTGACCTTCCTTATGGGAGCCCATCTCTTTTTTGATTAACTGGCCTTCCTTACGAGAGCCTGTCTCTTTTCATATTGAGTGACCTTCCATACGGGAGCCCATCATTTTTTGGATTAATAGGCCTTCGTTAAGGGAGCCCGTCCCTTTTCAGATTGAGTGATCTTCCTTACGGGAGCCTTCCCTTTTTGGATTGAGTGACCTTTCTTATGGGAGCCCGTCCTTTTTTTAATTAAGCATTTCATAGAACTAGCTGATCGCACCATTACATTTCAATCATCAAGAAAGAACTTCTCATTTTCCCAAGAATACAACAAACTTAAGAACCCAACAATCTTCTTGCAACACCATAGGTAGTTTCTCATGAAACAACTTATATAAATATTTCTATCGTTATCATAAGATCATTCAACCCTTAGGATATTTTATCAAACACTCGGTGGGTGTGTAGTGCTAGTGTAAATCTATGCAATTCAAGAGTGAAATCACACTGTTAAATGCAATGTAAAAGCTTCACAATAGATCTTAGTTTCATAGCCCAAAACATAGCAAAATAGTCACAATTTCATAAACTCCAACATAGTGTGCAGTGAACTTTATAATGAATAAGACCCATGAATAGATAAAGTTAAAATCATGCAATTTTTGAGTAAAGGAGTTTAGGTATCATGGTCGAAAGGAACCCATGAAAGAAACCCACATACCTTAGCTTTGGAGATGAACTTGATGAAGACTGGAGATGGAGACTTGAAGCTTAAGAGGAAATCCTTAGATCCAAATGAGGGTTTTGGGACTTGAATTTGGGAGTAAATAACTAGATGTGTTCTAGTGAGTATTGGTGAATGTTTAGGATTATATGAGGGCGAAATAAGGCTAAGTATAGGTATTTTCATGCATGGGGGGACTTAGGCCCAAGACTTAAATTTCTTGGACCAAAAATAAAAATTGGCACCATTTTCGTACACTGGTGCATCGCGCCGATGACATGCAGAGTCCACTAGCAATCACCACTATAAAAATTGAAATTGTGAATTATTCGCTCTAAAATTGGGGTTAGACCCTTTTCCCCCTAAATTTGACTCCCTGAATAAGAATATGAAGTCGAATTTTTATAATAATGAACTGATTTTTAGTTATATAGAAATTACGGTTTTGGGCCATTTCGAGGAACATTTTTTACCACCTTTTGGGGTCGTTTCAATAGAGCATCCAGGGATGAGGATAGCGGTCGGGGTGCTGATGAAGACTCTGACTCTGATTCCTCTTCGAATCTAGACTCAGATCCCTCTCCGAAGGGAGTCATCTATATCGAAATATTATTCTTGTCACCTCCCTCTTTAGACTGGGGTGAGACGACCACAATAGCCTGAGGCTGGGGCTACCCTACCTGTCTAGTTGCAGTCCATGCTTGGAGTCGCTCGGTGTCCGCATCAGGATGAACAACGATCTCCCCTATAGATCCACTGGCCTTAGAGTTTGTCTGATCCTTCGAGGGCTTATCTTGTAACTGCCATTTTAAGGCCTGTATCTCATTCTTCCTAGATTTTGGGGCCATGGTACCTAAAATACACACGTTTAGCAACTGGATTAGCCTCGCGAGTAAAGGAACAAAAAACAAGAACATGTCAAAACAAGGTGCAGATATGTCTATGAAGGCTTGTTTACAGGTCGTAGTGAAAACTATGAGCTATAAAATGCCATTATGGATGTGAGAGTGCAGTTATCTTAGCTACTGGAATTGCATCTATAAGACCAGGTATGACTCGTAGATCATTTTACGAGTCATGGACTGAGTCATAGAGGTGATTCCAGAATTGAGTTTGTAAAGGCAATGCTCTACGATACGTATCTACAAGTCATAAATTAAAGTACGGCTCAAAAGTGGTGTCGTCTGATAGAATCCCAGAAATTCTAAGTTATTAGATCTTCATAGGAGGGGCAACTACGACTCGTGGAATATTCTAGATCTGTAGAAGACCCTCGTGGTGTGACATTTTCCAGTAACTTGGCTTCCTAAGCATATCAAATGGTCCCAAAACGACATCATTATATCACAATTACTGAAAATAGAACAGAGGCAAGAATATTATGCACCCCATACGGTTTCAACAAAGTCCCAGATACCCCTCATGCAACAATTACACACTACCTCATTTATTTCTATTTTAAAAGTTTACACCATAATCCTACACCTTTTGAAAGTTAAAAATTAAGCACATATATGCAATCACACATCTAGTTAAAAATTAAGCACATATATGCAATCACACATCTTTCTTCTAGCAATGATTTCCATCCAATTCGAATGGCATGTGACGAAATGGTATTCTCGTAAGAACATTTAAACAAAACACAACCACACTGACATATTCTAGCATTTGACACTATTTAAAACAATGGAAACAACTCGATAAATATTACACACATATCATATACAAAGGCAACTATTAATTCAAACCCATCAAATTTGTACTAGCATACCTATCAATAATTTCATCCTCATAAAATTAATTTCGGTAATACAAGGGTTTTAGGGCTGAAAACTTATTGAAATTCAATCAAAAGGATGCAGAATTGGAGGAATCTGAAGGAGGCAAAACCTTAGCTCGTTAGACTGATTCCAAAAACATGTTAGAAAATGGTGATAGTGGTTGGACAGTGGTCAGAATGCTAGGTAGGAGTAGAGTCTGGTGCTTTTGGGAATTTTTGTGAAAATGGGGGTAAAACTTATTTGACCCCCATTTTATACTTTAAAAAGGTCAGTGGAAACATTAGGTCCAGGTTTCTATAAACCCTAATTATGAGTCGTAGAGTATTCTATGGTTCGTAGACCCTGGTCTTATAGATTGCCAAAACCCTAGTTTGGAAAATTGGCTTCACAAACCCATCTATAGGTCGTATGTAGAAATATAACTCTTAGAGTGGGTCGTAGAAGCGACCCACACTTAGACAAATTTAGAAAGCCATTCACGGCCGGTAGTTTTATCTACAAGCTGTAAAGTTGGCTTGTGGATTGGTTTGCATATTATATTGCTCACTGGAAATGTTCTACAAATTAGCGTATGGGTCATGGTTTAAAGTAAGATCCCTAGAGCTAGTTATAGAAGCACTTCTTATTGTCTATTCATCTCAAGGTGGCTGACTTGGTTTTATACTTATATATTCTTCACAATACACACTGTTACCCTATATGCCACCAGTCCAGAGTCAAAAAATGACAACCAAAAATGCTAAAAAAATGTAGCTACCTTCAAGTCTAAAACCTAAAAACTAAAGTAAACTACCACTATTACATCAAAAATCTTGGCTTACTTTCCAAGTAGCATAAGCTTTATTGTCGCGGCCTGACTTGAACAACTTAGTTACTAAGACTTCAACAAGTGTCCGAACTTCCAACCTCAATTAATTTGGCCTCTTCAACAACTGATAGATGTTGAATATCACTTATTCATTATCATTCAATCAAAAGTTAAGTTAGCTGGATTCCATTTCCTCTAGTGCTCACCCAGTGGCTAGGAAAGTCCTTCCTAAGATGATTGGGACTTCGAAGTTGACTTCGTGATCCAGGATCATGAAGTCTATAGGAAATATGAATTTCTCTACTGTGACAAGGACGTCATATAGTATCCTGATGTTACCCAAGCTATACCTCCTTTTTGAAGGTTAACGTAGTCATTATCAAGATATTTAACCTATCTGAGGTTAGGGTTAATCCCATAGAGTATATGGTAGACTAAGAAAGATTTCAAGTAGTTGAAGTTGATTAACCTAATTATCTCCCCAAGGGTGGGGGGTTATAGAACTATGGAAAGAAATCCTTGACTAAGACAAGTACGAAATCAATACGAAGAATAACTAGGGTATTGTGTTCATCATAATTCCATAACTCAGTATTACTAGATAATTTAATACTTTTTTAGTGTATAGCATATAGAACGGTAAGTTGAGTTTACCAAATTCTTTGATCCAGTCTAGGGGAAAATTTCACTATGTGATTTGATCCATCCTCGTAGTGTGACATTACTAACACTTACTTATTGTCCCTGTACGATCTCCCCTCAACCCAGTTTGGTTGATTAGATGAGAAACATCAATCGAATCCTGTTAATTAATCTCTTCTTCAATTCATTACTACCTTGATCCAATTAATAACACTAAGCGAGTTCTAACATTGGCCTTATTAAAAAGCATTAAGAACGAAGATAATTAATGAATACATGCATGCACTCTTTATAAGAATTACAAATTATCCAGTCTTACCTTGTTAGTTCTTCATGGTTCCCACAACTCTAGTTACATATTTAGCTACTCATTATCAGTGTAGATGCAAGAATCATGATATTGAACAACATAATTAAGAACTTACACAATGAAATTAAGAACAAGAAATTCAAGGTCTTTAATAAAGATGATAAGTAAGAACTATGAACACAAAATATTGCAAAACGAAGTAGGAGAACTGGATAGGCAGGATCTACAGATAACTCTAGGGCCATATGAAGTTTTATGGCCCGTAGAGGGTTTTGTGTGATGACTTTCAACAACTCCCCACTTTTTAATATTGAGGGTATGACACCTTGTCTATGACTCATAGAAACTTTTATGACTTGTCTACATATTTGTAGACTCAGCTTCAAAAAATCTCCCCATCATAGGGTGTCTAAGGACAACAATTTCTGCAATTTCTTCTCACTTATCCCAAAAATCATGTCAACCGTGTAATTCTGCAAAACAAATATAAAAAAAAAACATTAAATCTTCTAACACCACTATGGAAACACATAAAATTTCAAGTTTTAACTATCAAAATAGTTGTATTTTGACAGCACATAAATACCCTTAACTTAAAATTGTTACTTGTCCTCAAGCGACGGAATCAATCTACATAAGTAGTATAGCAAAACACAGACCTCAATCTAATAGCATGCATCATATCAAACTCAAGCACAAATATGCAAATCACATTTTTTAAAAGCATATGAGATAATTATCTAGTTAACCGATGAAGATCAACACATGTGTCAGTGCAACCATGATAACCAATACAATTAACGATAAGAAACTCACTGAGTTAGTCTAATATTAACTATGCAATGCAAGTTCCCTCACAGAAAGAATCCTATGACTCACCCATGATGATATTTTCATATTCAATACTTGGGACTACACAAAGTGACTCACTCTCACAAAAGACATTCAAATACTATGCTCAATACCATATGCTTTACCTATACTCATGGCTATGACTTTCGACTACTTGGACTAAGATCACTTTAGGACTTTATTAGCTTGTAACTTAGGCTCAGAGGGCTTTGGCACGATGTTTAGGGAACACAATGACTAAAAGTCCTCCTTGATACTATATTTTTCTACACTTTTGCCCTACCAACACTGTCATTTTTCACTTTATTCTCCCTTTCTCCTATTTCATGCTTTTTGGGTGTCATATTCTCAATTTTCAACTTTTTGGCCTTTTGTTTTCACATTATTTTTCTTTTTAGCTCTTTGATTAGGCATCTGCTCATTTTTCTTGCATCTAGAGCATATTTGTATTCCTTTTTCGAGCATCACTAGCTTCCACCTCATTTTTTATGTTTACACTTACATCAGTTATCCTTAACTTAGGCTTTTGGCCTGATTCGAGGTGTACAATATCAAACCTAGAAACCAGGACCCTTTTTTTAGCCAGCCCTCAAGTTAAGCATTTTACCTCAGTCAAGGTACATAATGTTCAAGGAAGGACTACGGCCGATACCAGGGTTTTACATTTAATAAGGCTATGTAAGTTAGATTTATCCAAAGAAAAGGGTACACGCAAGGCTCAAATATTGGGACCAAGGGTTACATTACACAATTGGCTGGTTATTTAGGCTAAGTGGACTAATATGAACAATGGCCTAAAGTCCTTTCCTAACCAACTAACCTACAATCTAAGTTACTGTAATAGTGTAATTTCTAAATTGAAACATAGCATAAGAATATAGGAGAGCGAGGTCACACTCATACGACACTGATTGCACTATTAATAAGGACTCTTACGTCCTGTTTTTCATCACAATTTATCCTCACTTATCAGAACATGCACTGTCAAAAAATCATACATGTATGGTAGCTATCAAGACTAACTAACAAATTTTTTGGTGGGTATAATTTTTCACAAAAAAACAAACATATGTCATAGACCTCAGTACTACATGTTACTAATACTACCTATACATCCTAAACATGTCGATTTAATAAAAAGTAAATATCCTTAGGGATAAAGCACACAAGCCAAAAAACCCCTATGATTCAAAATTTGGGATATTTATAGGTCAAGGTTACTCAAAACTGCACTAAGGCCTATAAGTACACACACCCCCATCGAAAAAAGATTTGCATTGTTCTCAATGCATATAATAAACTAATAAAGCACAGGGGTAAAAAGAGAACATATCTAGGCGCCTATGCTCTAGTCTCTAGTTGAGTTTGGCCACCCTCATCCTACCTAGTGGCCTCTTTAGTAGAACAAGCATGTCCAAAGTGTCCAGCATCCCTCACTCTCTCAAGATAATGTGCCTGCCTCTACTCCTCATCCTGGATCGAGTGTATCTTAGAAAGCTCTAACTCTTGCTCCTCTTTCATCCCCATCTGTAGTCTAACTGTGTCCAAATCATCAATGCAAATCCTCTTCCTGGTGGATGTGTATGATGGGTCCTCGGAAGCAAATAAATCAACCACAAGCACTGAGGGATTAGTTGATCGCAACACAACTTATGCTGCCAATACTGCTATCGTATCGACGTAGAGCTTATACATCTTCTTCTGAAGGGTCCATCATATCTACTGATTATGTTGTGCTAAGGCTCTGTTATACTAGCCTCTTAAATGTATCTATGCGGTGGTCCATGAATGTAGGTCTATCTTGGATAGTGTCCACCGTGAATACCTGCATGCGAGCCTCAAGCTCTGAAATGTCCTGGCAAACCCAATGTCAGATCTACTGTAATAACTAAGTCAACTACGACTCAGTGCAGGCCAATCTTTATGCCATTGCCTAGATGGTGGCCGTTGACACATAGACCATGTCAACCGGTGTTGTTGGTGTAAGCACGACCTCTGGGACAACAATAGTAATTATGGTCCCCCTCCACACATAAGCATTAGCCTGTGGGGGCCACTCAATAGTGGCATCAGCAGTAGTGGCGATGGATGGAGGCTCAAATAGTGGTGTTATAGCGAGCAACTCTGGTATCTGAGCAAGAGGGCATGGTGTACACTGGAGGGCCACTAAATTATCCTCATCCTTGATTATGTTTGCATCTAATATCCTCTGAACCATGATTCATAAGTCTAAATGATGTAAAATCACCACACTCGACTCTATACAAAGTCTATTGATCAAGAACGGGAAGGGGATGGAAGTGGACCTCTTCATGGCCGCCTCGTGTATCTACTCCCAGTGAGGCTGGCCTAATCAATCTCATAGCCAGCTAAGATGCTAAAAACAAGTACAATGTGGTTCAACATCAATATATTATCAGCAAGGGTAGGTCAGATCCGTGATCTCACCATAGCCCACCAAAATTTGGCGGTGAAATTGAGTGAGGCCTTCACAATAGGCTCTATCGACGTAGCTATCCCCTCAGGTCCAAGCCTTGCTCTTCATTCTGGTTAGCTTCCTGTCTCATCAATCTAGCATTGAAGGCTGGGTCTCTCATCAAGGATTTGTTCTTGGTGTGCCTCAATCTCCTGTCATACTTTTCTATAAATCTGGGACTAGGAACTCAGGCCCAAATAGTATGCGACGGATGGTGGTCTCTGAGATATCCACCTGTCGACCCCTTATCCTGATATATGTCAATCTGAGTTGAGTGAGGGGTTTCTTCCCCTTGGGAAGTTCATTGAGAATGGTAGCATCACATGGTACATAAAACTCCCGAAGCATGCTCAGAAGTACTTCCCTGATGATCGTGCCACCCACTGCAACATGTATCTGATAATAGTATCCTTCAGGCCTAGGACACTGTCTAATCTCAAAGTAATAATGTGAGTCTCCTCAAAAGTGGAATGAGCTAGATGGGCCCGCTCGTTCTTTTGTATACCCTTAGTATAGATAGTCTTTACGCCCTCAATGCACCACCAGCTATTTAGAGCATCCAGAGGTGATGATGATTCCTGAGGAACTGTAGAGGACTCCGTCTTTGAATCACCGCCGGACCTTGACTCAGGCTCCTCTATAGATGGAGTCATTTGAATAGAACTGCTATCTTTTTGCCTCCCTCTTTAGATTGGAGAGAGTAGACAATGATAGCCTGAGTCTGTGCCTGCCTGGCCTTTCTAGTGGCAGCCCATCTCTTAGGTCGCTCAACGACTGGGTTGGGCTAAGTGCTGAGCTCCTCCAGTGATCCACTAGTCTTGCAGCTGCCCTGATCCTCTGAGGGCTCATCCAGTAGTCTCCGCTTCAAGGCCCTGATCTTGTATCTCCTTGCTTTTGGAGCCATAGAACCTGAAATGTACACATTTAGCAAAGAATATTATCCCCACAAGTGTAGGAATGAAAACTAATATCATTTTTGAACTGTCCATGGATGGGTTAATAAAGGAACTTTTATAGGTCGTAATAAAAACTATGGGCCATAGAAAGCCCTTGCATAAATGGAGTGCATGAATTTTTGTTACTGGAATTTCATCAACGCGATCAGCTGTGACTCGTAGAATATTCCACGAGTGCTAGACTGAGTCATAGATGTAGTCCAGTGTTGAATTTTTGTAGGCAGGGGTGTATGAGAGCTTTCTACGAGTCGTGGATGAATATATGGCTCGTAGAAGGTCTCGCCTAATAGAATCGAAGAACTTCCAATTTCTGGGATTTCATATAAGGGGCAAATATGGCTCATGGAATGTTCCACGGGCTGTAGAAGACCCTCATAGTTTGAAAAACCTAGAAGTTATGATTTTCCAAGTCTATCAAATAGATCCCAAACAACATGTTTAGCAATTAAATCAGTATCGAAGCATGGCATGACGTACCTCCACATGATTACAACAAATACCAAACACTACATATGTAATTGTTCACATACGACCCTATCGAATATCATTTTACATGTTTCCAAAGCAAACCGACTCTGTGTGAATGTTTTAACAACGAAGACACACATGTGATCAATCATCGTTTGTCGAGCAATATGGTCTACTCAATTCAAATGACATGTGATGGCATAATTTCCACATAACATCAGTCAAACATACTAAAATGGCCAAGCATACAATTTCCTAGCTTTTAAAACTATTCAAGCATCAACAAAATATTATTCATGACTACATTCTAAGCATATACAAAGGTACAAATGGACTCGTACCCATACTAAAAGATTACAATACCAATCAAGTAATTACAACCTAATCAAATCAATTTCAATATTTAAAAAGATTTTAGAGCCAAGAACTTACTGAATTGAATAAAAAAGATGCAAAAACTGAAGGAGGAGCCAGGGATGGTAGAACCCTAGCTTTTCGAAAGGTAGCTAGAAAAGTTTGTCTGAAAACTAGTTTGTCGCAGAATAGGGTGTCGGGTTTCGTGCAATTTTTATGAATAATAGGGGTCAAAATTATTTGACCATCCTAATTATACTTTGATTGGGTTGGTAAAAATTATTGGACCCAGGCTTCTATGAAACCCCGATGGCCCGTAGATCCCGATTTGTAGATTCCCCAAACCTAGTTTTGGAAAATGGGTTTCATGGACCAGTCTATGAGTCATATAATAAAGTATGACTCATAAAGTTGTTCTTGGTAATACCTCTCACGCACTTCAGAAAAATGTTCTATAGTCTGTTTCATTAATATGTCAAAATTCGTCCATGATTTCACAAATCCAACTTGATATTCATTTTTACGGGGCAAAATTGTGTAGGAAATGGGTGGTTTTCAATTTTTAGATTACCCATAGCAAAAAATTACTTTTCGCTACGAGGCCTTTACCAGAAGTGGTATACGACCGGTTTGTGTCACTGACATGTTGCACACTAGTGCAAAAATGTCCTAAACCTATTCCTGGACCAAAACTATAGAAAAATTGAACTTTTCACGAAAATGTACTAATCCACTCCAAGTCTGCGTCGTGGACTTATTGCGAACAAGTGCAACAAGCTTATTTTTTTCACTTAAGGGCAATTGGGTAATAACCCAATGCCTATATATGCGGGAATACCTTACTTTGCAGCCATTTGCAAGCCCTAGAACACTCGAAAGTCCTCCTAATCCCTCACAATTCTCTCATCTAAATCCAAGAATCTCACGAACTTGCTTTGGAATTTCAAGAATCCAATTCAAGCCCAAGTCTTACTCAAGTTTTTCTTCAAGAAAACTCCAAGATTAAGGTATGTGGGCTACATTCATGGGGATTCTTCCACCCATGAAGCCAATCCTTCTTATTTACCAATTTTCATGATTTTTAGGGTTTAATACTTTATAGGTAAACTTTATTATGCATTATAAATATGATTTGAGTTTAGATTCTTCGAGTGTTGATTGATTAAACATGAATATCTATTGAAGGCTTATTCCATGAGTTGACCTATGTAAAGTATGAAAGATTATGAACTTTTAAGATGGATTCCATGACACACAAATTGGGGTTTCTACTAAAATTTTGGTGGGTTGAATTAAATGATTTTCAAATGAATTGGTTTTACTCCTCTCTTCTCTTATACTCTTAAATCATATGATTTTAAGTATATGTACATATACGAATCATGTTTGACTAAATTTGCATGAAAAGGATTCTTATGTTGATGACAGACTATTACATGTTTTGTAAGACAAGAATGCGATGATAAATTATAGGCTCCTAAGCATGTATTGAACTCATGAAAAGTTCTTATGAATTAAAAGTAAGGTAGTGAGCCCTTATACTATATTCTACCCTCTTGTGAGAGAATAATGTCTATATGAAGGGGTTAACCATGATAACCAATTTACCCTCATATAAAAACTAAAGCTCACTAGATGGGGTCAAACATATTACAAGTCCTACCCTCATGCGTCATTCAATTCCTACTAGAAGGGGGCATGTCCATAAAATATTTTACCCACTTATATAACGTATATACTCACTTGTAGGGGTCAAGTATATGAATGAGATACTCATGACATGTTATCACATTTGAAATGACCCCGAAATGCTCGAGAAGTTTCCTCGAAAATGCTCATAATTGTAACTTTTATATATCTTAAAATTCATGTGTGATATCAAAAATTTGACTTCATATTCTTATTCGGGGGCAAAATTGAGTAGGTATGGTATAAACCAAATTTTAGAGGACCAGTAGTGAAAAACAAATTTTGCCAATTTTGCATTTCCGTAGCAGACTGCGACTGCTCTGCGACGCAGACCTGTCGTGAAGCTGTGTATTTTGTTGCTAGTTTTTCCAATCTCAGCCCAAGGCTTTAGGGTCTTAGTCCTAATCCATCCCTTGTGTAAAAACACCTATATTTAGTCATGCTTCCAATACCTTTTCAAGCACTTAGACAAATATCTCACTCAAAATCAAGAGTCCCAAACTCGTTCCAAGTTTTAAGGAATTCAATCAAGCTTCAAGTTCTCATCTTAATCTTTATCAATAAAATCTCCAAAATTGAGGTATGTGGGTTTCAACCATTGGGTCCTTTCACCCATGGTGCCCGACCTTACTTTTTATACAAATTATTTATTTTCAAGTTGATTTACTTATGGGTACTCTTACTATGAATTTGATTATAAACTATGTTGGGGTTTTCATTAAATATAGACAGTTTAAGCATGTTTTGAGCTATGAATCTATGACCTATTTTGAGAATTGTTGAAGGGTTTCAATGTATATTGCATAAGGGTATTACCAAGTATTGGTAGGTTGATTTACTTCATGTTTTCTTGCATGATTTTACTCTTGAATTGTATGATTTTATACTAGCATTGCACACCCACCAAGTGTTTGATAAAATGTCTAGTTTTAGATTCTTGAACTGTTGATGATCCATTATATGACCTATGATTAAATTGACTTTATAATGATTAAAGGAAGGTATATATGTGTTGTTTTCATGAAAAGTATCTATAGTATTGTAAGTTTACCATGGCTAGTTGAAGAGGTGTTATGCCTCAATCACGATGGGTGGTAGGGTGTGACAACCACCAACCAAATTGAGGGGTCAATACCTAAATCACCATGGATGGTAGGGTGTGACAACCATCAACCAAATTTTGGGGTTGATACCTCAATCACCATGGGTGGTAAGGTGTGACAACTATCAACCAAATTGACTAGTTCATACCTCATGGATAGTAGGGTGAGACAATCATCAAACATATTGAGGGGTTAATACCTCAATCACCATGGATGGTCGGCTCTGAAAAACATCAACCAATTGAGGGGTTGATTCCTCAATCACTTTCATGTTTTACTTCAAGCATCATTCATACACGCCATATTGTTACTATGCTTATCTATTGCCTATATTATGCATTTTGATTATGTTGTTTATCTCCTATTGCATTGTATCCCACATACTTAGTACACTCAAACGTACTAATACATACTCTATGCATACATGTATACTACCATGTATGAATCAGAGCTCCACTTGATCACCTTCCTCGACGTGGCTAGTACTATCTCCTCAAGCAAGTCTGGTGAGTCCTTAACTCCGAGGATGATATCTTTTGATCTTATATCATACAAAGACTCTCTTTACCTTATTGTATGCTTTTGACGATGAGGGTGAGCTTGAAAAGTTGTCTTAGCCACCGCGCATTTCTATGTTTAGAGGTGTTGTTGGACAAGTTATATAATGATGTTATGAGCTTTGACTCCCTTGACGCTTGCATATTTTAAGCTATGAAAGACTCCCTATGTCCCTTCTCCCTTATTTCTAATCTCTTATTATTGTTTAACTGCTTCCGCGACCAAGGATATGTAATGATATGTTAAGAGGCTTGTTTGGTGTCCTTTCGGGTTCCCCATTCGCTATGTCACGTCTAGGCCCTAGGTCAGGGTCACGACAATATTTTTACAAGTCATTCAAGTTATGGTTAAATTTATAATTATGTCAAGTATTTCTTGGGACTAGACTTAGAATCGAAAGAGGCTTACGATAGGTGCTTGACCTTAGGGGTCCTTACACAAAGTCTTGGTCTCTTAACTATGTGCCATCATAAGTTCATATTATTTTTTCTAAATGGGGTTTTACTAGTGGATCCAACTAGGACAAGTTACCCATCATGTGGGGTCAAGTTTGGTTTACCTCGATAAGTAGACCACTTTTTTTCGGTGAGGAGACAAACATCGGGATTCCAAGTAGTAGGTCACTATGTCTTATATGTTAGTTAGGTTCTCCTCCCACATATGTATGTTATGTAATGCAAGTTTGACTATCTACACGCATGTTTTAGCTCAAGCGTCAATCATAAAGGTCCTATTGGTCTTATATCTATTGATTATACTCATGCATCTTATTAATTATGGATTATGTCATTGTTGCATTGCACCCTACATAGTTAGTACATTCCAAGTACTAACACATACTTCTTTTCCTACATGATATAACCATATAGGGAATAGAGCCCCTATTCACCCTCCCCCTCCATATGGCTAGACGGATATTTTGAAGACTACTATTGATGAGTCCTCCACTCTGGGAAAATATCCACCATACTTTCATGCTTTTATTAAGACATGTCTATTTTGGATGCTTATCTTTTAAGGGTGAGCTCAAAAGATGTCTTTGCTCCTGTTCTATTTTTATTAGAGGTGTTGTGGGATATGGATATTTATGTATTTAACTGGACTCTCATTATGCTTATGTAGATATGAAAGATTCCCCTTAGTCCCTTTATTACCCTTTATGCTTGTTGTATATTGATAATGAGATGGAAGTCCCAAGCCTCTACATATCCCCATAGCTAGAGTATGAAGTCTACTTCCCTTAGAATTATTTGTTACTTGATTGTTATTTAACTATGCTTCCGCAACCAAGGATATGCAAATGATATGCCAAGAGGTTTGTTAGGTTTCCTTTGGGTTTCAAATTTGTCATGTCGTATTTAGGCCCTAGGCTTGGGCCATGACAAGCTTGGTATCAAAGTACTAGCTTTGTTAATGGTCCTTGGGAATCCAACACACCACGTCAAGTAAAGTCTTGTTCATGGTTATGAAGCGCGCCATAACTATGAATAGGAGGCTATGAGGAATTTGAGGAAATGGTTCACTTCTTCATTATGTATGTCGTGCTTTAGATTTAAAATAAGGTTTCCTTCCCCAACAGGTGCTCTGTTGCTTTTTTAGTTCATGCCATAACCAAGGAGGATCGCACAAAGAGATCTCACGCCCAAGAAGGGTGTGACCCCTCTGATTCTTCAAGCTCCCCATGAACAAAGGGTCACACATATCGAATACAGAAATGCCATTTCCATACTGGCACAAGCTATGACCAACTAATTGAACCAAGGAGCCTAAGTACCTCATGCTCCTGCTCCGGCTCCAAGAGCAAGGGACTTTACAAGGATGAACCCTCCAGAGCTCTGTGAATCCAAAATGGAAGAGGACCCCTAATAATTCAATAATGAGATATATAAAGTGCTTGCCATTATGGGGGTGAGATCGGAGGATTAGGCGGAACTTGTGACCTACCAACTCAAGTGTGTTGTACAAATTGTTTTTACTCAATGAGGGGAGTCCAGCTTAATATTCCCAAAAAATCATACTTGTGGGTCCGCGACGAGACGATGAAGAGGCCTAGGTGGCCTAGGTCACTTGGCGGCATAGGTAGAGGCCCGATAGGGTTTTTTGGCCTGAGCAACAATAAACAAATGATTTCAGTCATTTTTTGTGGGTGTTAGCCCATGTATTTTGGGACCGTAGGGGGGTTCGATGCAAGATCCCTAAAAAATCATATGGGTGGGTCAACAATGAGCCTAGGAAGATACCCATGCGTCCCAGCGACATTGATGGAGGCCTGGTAGGATTTTATGGGTTGAGGAACAAGAAACATGCGATTTTGGCCCTTTTCCGTGGGTGTTAGCCCACAGAATTTGGGGCTGCAGGGGTCTAGTGTGAAATTACCAAAAAATCATACAGATGGGTCATAAGGTTTCCTTCCTCAAACGATTTTTCCCTTTTGAATTGAGAGAGGCAAAGATGATGGTGTTCATGAATCTAAAACAAGGCCCCATGAGTGTGATAGAGTATTCCCTTAAGTTCAACAAGCTCCCAAAATATGCTCCTCACTTGGTTGCCGACTCTAGGGTAAGGATGAACAAGTTTGTGTCGGTGATATGGACTTGTCTCGACTTATGTATGTCGAGAAACTTGAAAGAGAAATAAATTAGGAAGTGAAGGAGTGGGGAGTCCAAAAATGCTTGGTATGAAGGTGGTTTTCAAGGTGCTAAGGATGGTTTTTTCCAACAAGGTCATACATTACAAGGCCAAGGATCCTCCAATTCTCAAAAGAAACGATTTTCTAAAGATAGGGTGCCTAACCCTAAGGTTCAAGGTGGCAATGGTGGGATGAATCTTCCAAGGTTCCTGAAAAATGGAAGAAATCATGGTGGAAAATGCTTGAGGGATTCAAATTCTTACTATGGGTGTGGAGAAGTAGACTGCGAGGTTGCTAATTGTCCTTATGCTCAAAATAAGGGTAAAGATGGTCATTCTCAAGGACAAGGTGCTCATATTGATCAAAGGTCACAATAAGGCCAAAAGGGTGTTTTATGTCACTATCAGTTTTGGGCTCTTCAGTGTAGTCAAGGGGTGGATGAGGTGCCCGATGTTGTTACCAGTATGTTAAATGTTTATGATTATGATGTGTATCCTTTATTTGATTTGGGTGCCACTCTTTCTTTCATTACTCCTTTTGTTCCTAATAAGCTTTATGTGTGTCCCGAAATGTTATGTGAATCCTATGAGGTGTCTACCCCCATTGGTGAATCCATTATGGGTAGAAGAGTCTATAGGGGTTATCCCATGTCTATATTGCATAAAGTCTTGCCTTGTGATTTTGTTGATTGCATAAAGTCTTGCCTTGTGATATTTTTGAAGTTAACATGGTAGATTTTGAAATTATTAATGAGACGAATCGATTACATGCATATCATGCTTCCATCGATTGTAGAACCTATAAGGTTAAGTTCCAAATTCCTAATGAGCTCGTCATTTGTTGGAGGAGGTCATATTCGATGGTTAAGGGTAGGTTCATCTCTTCTGTTAAGGCCCAAAAATTGATTTCTATAGGTTGCATCTACCATATTATGAGGATTAGAGATGGCGTGTCTAAATTATGTCCCATTGAGTTGGTTCTGATGGACAATGAGTTTCTTGATGTCTTCCCCGCTAAGCATCTTGGTGTTCCTCCGGAAAGGAAAAGAGATTTTGGTATAGACCTCCTTCATTATACACAACCCATTTCCATTTCTCCTTATAGTATGGCCCTAGGTGAGTTAAAGGAGTTGAAGGATCAATTAAGGGAATTATTAGAAAAGGGTTCCATAAGGTCTAGTAAGTCACCTTAGAGTGCACCAACATTATTTGTACAAAAGAAAGATAGCTCACTTAGAATGTGTATTGACTGTCAGCAACTCAATAAGATCACTATAAGGAACACATATCCCTTTCCAAGGATAAATGACCTATTTGATCAACTAATGGGGGCTAATAATTTTTTAAAGATCGATCTTCCATCCATATGCCACCAAGTGAACATGAGGGAGTATGATATTTCCAAGATGGCTTTTTGGACTAGATTTATAGTGATGCTATTTGGCTTAACTAATACACCAGCGATATTTTATTGATCACATGAATATGGTCATTCAACCCTACCTTACCATAGTTGTGGTAGTCTTCGTAGATGAGATATTGAATTACTCACGAAGTGAAGAAGAACACGTGAATCATTTGAGGATAGTGTTGCAAACTTTGAGTGATGATAGGTTGTTCGCTAAATTTGATAAATATGAACTTTTGTTGGAGGAGGTTCCATTCCTAGGGCATGTGGTGTTGGGTGATAGAATTAAAGTGGATCTAAGAAGATAGAAGTGGTAAGAAATTGCCCTAGGCCCTTGACTGCAAGTGGTAAGAAAGTGGAGTTTTTTGGGCTTAGCAGGGTACTACTAGAAATTTGTGAATGGTTTCTCTTCAATTGCTCCCACTTTGACAAAATTTGCCAAAAAAAAAAATAAGGTAAAATTTGTTTGGACCAATGAATGTTAAAGGATTTTTTAAACTTTGAAAGACAAGCTTACATTCGCTCCTATTTTGGCTCTACCAGAAGGGTTGGAAGGGTTTGTGGTATATTGAGATGCTTCAAGGGTTGGTTTGGGGTGTGTATAGATGCAAAGTGGCAAAATCATAGAATATTCTTCTTGACAACTAAAGGTCCGTGAGCGTAATTATCTCACCCATGATCTTGAATTAGTGGCCGTGGTATTTTCTTTGAAAATATGGCATCATTATTTGTATGGGGTTCATGAATATGAATTGACTGACTACAAGAGTCTCCAATATGCATTCACATAAAGTGATCTTAATTTGAGGAAAAGAAGATGGTTAGAACTCCTTAAGGATTATGACATGAGTGTGAACTATTATCCTTGCAAAGCTAATTTTATGGTCGATGCTCTAAGTAGAGTGTCCACAAAAAGTGTAGCTCATATTAATTATGGCTACAAGAAAGTGGCTAGAGAAGTTCACCGATTAGCTAGGGTGGGAGTTAGGTTGAATGAACTTGAAAATAGAGGTATGGTGGTTATTGATGGTTCTAAATATTCTTTGATGAAAGAGGTTAAGTCCAAATAATACCTTGACCCCTCCTTGCTAGAATTAAAATCTTCGGCAAAGAATGGTAAAGTGGAGGTTTTCTCCAAAGGGAGAGATAGTGTCCTTAGATAACCAAGGTAGGTTGTGTGTGCCTAATGTTGATGGATTAAGGGATTTGATTTTGAAAGAGGCATATGATTCGTCCTAATCTATTCATCCTAGTACTACAAAGATGTATAGAGATTTGAGGGAATTGTATTGGTGAACTAGTACGAAAAGAGATACTATCATGTTTGTAGCTGGATGTCACAATTGCTAACAAGTCAAAGCCAAACATCGAAGGCCAGGTGGTCTAGTGCAAGACATAGAAATTCCTACTTGGAAGTGTGAAGAGATCAACATGGATTTTGTAATTGGTTTGCCGAATACTAGAAAGCACTTTGATTCTATTTGGGTTATTGTTGATAGAAAGACAAAGTCAGCTCACTTTCTACTAGTTAAAACAACTTATGGTACCGAAGATTATGCCAAGATTTATATTCATGAGTTGGTTAAGTTGCATGGCGTACCATTGTCTATTATTTCAGACCGTGGTGCTCAATTCACTTCTCATTTTTGTAGATCCTTCCAAAAGGGTCCTGCTACAAAAGTAAAGCTTAGCATGGCTTTTCATTCTCACAAGGATAGTAAAGATGAAAGGATGATTCGAACTCTTTTGGATATACTTAAGGCTTATGTTTTGAAGTTCAAGGGTAGTTGGGATAAACATCTTTCACTCATTGAATTTTGTTACAACAATAGCTATCACTCTAGCATTGGAAGGAATCCCTTTGAAGATTTATTTTGTAGGCATTGTAGGTCCCCGGTTGGGTAATGTGATACGGGGAAAATGGATTTGTTAGGGTCGAATTTGGTTATAGAAACTGAAGGAAAGGTTGATAAGGGAGAGACTAAAGATGGCTCAAAGTAGAAAAAGTTCTACTCTGCTATGCGGAGGAGAGATATTGAGTTTAATGATGATGATTGGGTGTATTTGGAAGTCTGTCACGACCCAAGCCCAGGGCCTAGACGTGATTGGCGAATGGCGAACCTGAAGGGACCACAAACAAGCCTTGTTGCATATTATTACATATCCTTGGTCGCGAAAGCAATTAAAATACATAAGAAACATAAACAAGGGGAATTGGGACTAAGGGAGAACTTGTTGTAACATAAAGTCAAGAAATAATAGAGTCAACTCATAGCATAAATACATGGCTTTGTCCAACAACACCTCTAAACATAGATACTTAGCAGGGCCAATACATACAACCGGGCTTACCCTCATAGTCATAAGTATACAAAAAAATGAATCTTATTACATAGTGTGAGAGATTAGTCCTTGGCCTCGAAATGGAGGACTCACCAAAGGCTAACTTGAACAATCCATCTAGCCCCAAGAAGAATATATAGAAGCTCTGGTCCCTACATGGTGATATCATGTAGGCAAAAGTATGTGTTAGTATATTTGAATGTACTAAGTATGTGGGATACAATGCAACAAGGAATAGACATCATAATCTAAATGTGTAACAATAGACAATAGGCCTAATATAGTAATGTGGCATGTATGATCAATGCTAAAGTAAAACATGCTTAAGTAAATCATGCTCATATAAGATATCATATGTGAAGAAGAGAACAAGCTAGCTTTCCAACCTTTGTTAGTTAATGATGGTTACACCCCAATCATCCTAGGTGGTTTGGTATAAACCCCTCATATGGTTAATGTTGCTCACACCCCAATAATCTTAGGTGGTGAAGTATAAACTCCTCATATAGTTGATGAGTACAAACCCCCAACTCGGTTGATGATGGTCACACCCCAATCATCCTAGGTGATGAAGTATAACCCCTCACATGGTTGACGAGTACAAACCCCCAACTTGAGTGACGATGGTCACAACCCAATAATCCTAGGTGGTGAAGTACAAACCCCTCACATGGTTGATGAGTACAAACCCCCACCTCGGTTGAGTATGGTATGATGCAACACTTTATATAAAATTTATCATGAACATAATCTTATTTCATCATTGTAACATCATTCATATCATATCTCATACTTTGGACCTTCAGTTTCTCAAGAAACCATAATCGGATATTTTATCGAACACTTGGCGGGTGTGCAATGGGAGTATAAGACTATGCAATTTAGAGATAAAATCATGCAAGATAATATATTCTAAAACCATCAATTAACACCTTGTAACACCCCTAGTACATTCACATCAAAACCTCTCATCAAAACTTACAGTAGATCAATGAAATATAGCTCACAACATAGCAAAATAGTCACAACTTTACATAGCTTTAACATAGTTCATAGACATGTTCATACAAGTAAACAAATTTTTAAACTCAACTTTAAATCATGAAATTTAGGAAAATGGAGATTAGGTATCATGGGTCAAAGGAACCCATAAAAGAAATCCACGTACCTTAGATCTAGAGTTTCTTGGATTTGAGATTAAGATGAATGGAGACTCGAAATGATCTTGGAATCCAATCTTGTTCTTAGTTTTCTTGAAATTGAATTGGGGCTTGATGGAGGCTCTTGATAAGATTTGGGAGTGTTACTGACATGAGAGTAGTGAAATCAGGTCCTTAGGATTAGGGTTTAGGTTTTTTAGGAAGGTTAAGATACTCTAAAAATCCAAAAAGGGTCATTAGGATAATTAGCAGTTACGAAAATGCAATTAGTGAACGGATGGAAAAATGGGCAAAGAGTTGCACCACTGAAGTCCCCACAGGTCATGTGGCACTTCTCAAGTCATGTCGAGTTCCCATGACAAGGAACTTATCCCAAATATTGAAGGTGGAATCAAGTGGAAAAAAAAGACGTCTCGTCATGACCATGGAGGCCTCCACGGGTCGTGTGGAGCCTCATGGCCCATGTGGACGCTTACGGCACCATACATTGTGTTGGAAAATACTACCCAGGCCCAACACCAAGGGCCACGACCCATGTGGGTGGCCGTGGTCCATGCCTTAGCCTAAAACTCACCTCCTCGCATGCCAAGCCTCCCTTACTCACCTTCACACCCCTCCTCACGACCAGTGGAAAGCCTCTTTTGATAGGATTTGGGAGTGTGATTGAGATGAAATTAGTGAAATTAGGTCCTTAGGATTAGGGTTTAGGTCTTTTAGGAAGGTTAAGATAGCCTAAAAAGCCAAAAAGGGTCATTAGGATAATTAGCAGTTACAAAAATGCAATTAGTGAACGGATGGAAAAATGGGCAAAGTGTTGCCCCAATGAAGGCCCCATGGATCATGTGGCACTCCATGGGTCGTGTGGAGTGCCCGTGACAAAGTACTTAGTCCAAAAATTGAAGTTGGAATCGATTGGAAAAAAAGACGTCTCGTCATGGCCACGGAGGCCTCCATGGGTCGTGTGAGCCTCACGGCCCGTGGAAGGATCACAGCATCATACTTGGTGCTGGAAAATATTGCCCAGGGTACTCACCAAGGACCACGACCCATGCCACCTTCCATGAACCCGGTGGGTGGTCGTGGTCCATGCCTTAGCCTCAAACTCACCTCCACGCATGCCAAGCCTCCCTTACTCACCTTCATGCCCCTCCTCATGACCCGTGCCACTGGTCGTGTTACATGCCCTAGGCTCAAAATGGTTTTTCCCAACCTCACATGCCTCACACGACCCATACAGGCCACCACTATCTATGTAGATGCCCATGTAACTTCACTGCATGGGAGGGTCTTACGAAAGCGATCATAACTCCCTCATCCGATCTCGGAAAGAGGTGAAACCAAGTGTGTTGTGAAGCTAACTCCAAGGGATTTAATTTGAAATGTTGTGGGCAACCAGTTCCAAATGTGCTAAAAATTATGCTAGTTTAAAGTTGACCCTTGTATGAAACAACACCCAAAACTCAACTTGGAGGTAAGTCTTGAACTTGTTTAGGTACTATGAGTCTCTCATGAACCTAATACACCCCCAACCTAACCAAATAAGGCTTGAAACATGGATACATAAGGGCATAGAGTTATAAGGTTTCACAATATCTCCCCCTTGGGAACATTCATCCCCGAATGTCAAAGAAACGTACACAAGGAAAGTAGTCATGAAGACTTTAGCCCAAACATGAATGCAACAATGCACTTAAACATGATTTCCAAGGAAATTTCAACATGTACATCAAATTTCTCAAAATCTTATTAACATGAAAATGAGTATATGCAATGACACAAGGACCAAAACTTGAGACTTGGAATCATAAAAAGGACCTGACATTTCATCATAAGCTTGAATAGAATGAAAGAGATACGGATGTTTCTTCTTCATGCGTGCACTAGCTCCCCGAGAAACACACACGAATGGATGACTCTTCCAAAGGGGCCTTGACGAACACCATATACTCCTTAACCAATTTTTCCACTCATCTATCCAACACCTCCACCAGAACCTTCCTTTAAGACAACTTGTCCTCCACATCACCCATAATTTCATGGTGTGCTATAGCACTAGGGTCACTAACACATCCCATCCACCTAGAAGCATAATGAACCGGATGAACCATATCTACATCCATAGGTAATCCCCAAACTTGTACAACCTTACCAACCTCCCTCTAAACTTTATAAGGACTCACAACCCTCAACTCAATTGTCAACCTTAAACACACCTAGTCCACTTGGTACCACAACCACCATCTCTCCCTTAGGAGACAACCTCCATTATATCATTTTCTCACCCCAAAACTTCCAACTCTAACAAGGTGGAATCAAGGCCTTGCCTAATCTAGACATCTTAGCCTAAGAAGATTCAGAATAACCGAGGACACTATACTACCATTCAGTACTTTCCTCGACCTACTTCCAACCTAGCCAACCGATGGACCCCACTAGTCTTCTCTTTACCACCATTATCCACATATGCTAAGCTATCCATAGTCACCGAACTTAGAGCACCAACAAAAATGCTAGCCTTATCGAAAAAAAGAACTAAAGTACACTCATATCATAATCCTTAAAGAATTCTAACCATATTGTTGTTATCCACAAAGCACACTTATCATCTTTTAGTAAACTACCTCTCATCCTCCAAGAATCGAAACACTACCCCCAAATAATTCACAAACTCTACACAATTCAATACCTCATCACTAGAGACTATCACAGACATATTAAAGTAGGGTTTTCAAACCCTATTCATGAAGCCCATAGACATGGCCAGTGCATAAACCAATCAAACATCTCCACCAACACTCATAAAGCTCACTCCTAGTCTGAAAAGACACCTAGGGATATCACTTATCTTTATCCTCTCTTGGAGACAAAACCCAACCAAAGATCAATCTTAGATAAATGACTAACCCATTGTAATTGACCAAATAGATCGTCTATCCTTAACAAGCATATTAAAACCTTACTAGTTCTACACTTACTGAAAGAATGATATGCAAGTGACCAAACCATTGCCAAACCTCCAACCCATCAAGCTAAGATCAACAAAGATCACAAGACAATATGCAATAAGAACATGGGGGAAACCCTTAGAGATCAATTGTACCTTAATATAAGAATGGACCTACCTCCTTTTTTACCATTTGACAACCTCCCACTCAAAGATGGATTAATTAGGGAATCGGGATCTAATCTTATGGGTCCCATCATCCATGAAGATACAACATGCAAGCAACTATTTCATCCCTAGTATGACAACAAAATCCACCACGCCAACTCCAACAAGCCACAAAGCAAGACTTAATGCAATACACCTGGATCAACACCCATGAACCTTTTAGCAACAATACACACAACCAAGAGATAGACACTAAAGATTCACGTAACAACTTAGGCACACAAGAAGCCCCACTAGCAATCGAAAGAATAGAGAAGAAATAGTGAAACTCGAATCCATCGAGAAAACCTTAAACTTACCTTCCCTTGCCTTCCTCTTTGAAGAGGCATGATCAACTAGAAAAGTAAAGAACATTCGTTGGAGGGTATAACGCTATCTCACTTTTAAAGCATAACATAGACCATGAAGAAAGGAAACATTTCCTAAAATATCTCATAGCCTCTTACTTATAATTGTGGTGCACAACAACAATATAATCAAGAGTTTAATCAACGTGGTGTGTTGGACTCCAAGGATCCATCAACCTAGTGCTCTATTATCATCTTTGTCATGATCCAATCCTAGGACCTAGACATGACTGGTGAATGGCGAACCTAAAGGGACCCCAACAAGCCTCCTAGAATATTATTACACATTCTTGGTTGTGGAAGCAATTAAAAGAAATAAGAAACATAAACAAGGGGAATTGGGACTAAGGGAGAACTTGTCGTAACATAGAGTCAAGAGATAATAGAGTCAACTCATAGCATAAATACATAGTTTTGTCCAATAATACCTCTAAACTTAGATACTTAGCGGGGAATACATACAATCAAGCTCACCCTCATAGTCATAAGTATACAAAAAAATAAAAAAAATCTTATTACATAGTGTGAGAAATTAGTCCTTGTCCCCAGAATAGAGCACTCACCAAAGGCTAACTTAAACAGCCAATCTAGCCACAAGAAGAATCAATAGAAGCTCTGGTTCCTACATGGTGATACCATGTAGGCAAGAGTATGCGTTGGTACGTTTGAATGTACTAAGTATATGGGATGCAATGCAACTAGGAATAGGCATCATAATCGAAATACCTAATAATAAAAAATAGGCCTAATATAGTAATGTGGCATATATAATCAATGCTAAAGTAAAATATGCTTAAGTAAATCATGCTCATATAAGATATCATACGTGAAGAAGAGACCAAGGTATCTTTACAACCTTGGTTGTTTGATGGTGGTCATACCCCAATCATCCTAGGTGTTGAGGTATAAACCACTCACATGGTTGATGTTGGTCACACCCCAATGATCCTAGGTGGTAAAGTATAAACCCCTCACATGGTTGATGAGTACAAACCCCCAACTCGGTTGATGATGGTCACAATCCAATCATCCTAGGTGGTGAATTATAAACCTCTCACATGGTTAATGAGTACAAACCCCTAACTCGGTTGATGATGGTCACACCCCAATCACCTTAGGTGGTGAAGTACAAATCCCTCACATGGTTGATGAGTACAAACCCCTACCTCGATTTAGTATGGTCTAATGCAATACTTTATATAGAATTTATCATGTACATAAGCTCATTTCATCATTACAAAATCATTCATATCATATCTCATGCTATAGACCTTCAATTCCTCAAGAAACCATAACCGAACATTTTATCGAACACTTGGCAGGTGTGCAATAGGGGTATAAGACCATGAAATTAAGAGATGAAAACATGTAAGATAATCTATTGTAAAACTTTAAATTAACACCTTTTAACACCACCAAGGAATTCACATCAAAACCCCATCATCAATACTTACAATAGATCCAAGATATATAGCTCACAACATAACGAAATAGTCACAACTTTACATAGTTTTAACATAGTTCATAGACATGTTTATACTAGTAAACCCATTTGTAAACTCAACTTTAAATCTTGCAATTTAGGAAAAAGGGAGCTTTGGTATCATGGGTGAAAAAAATCCATGACAGAAACCCGCAAACCTTAGGTCTAAAGTTTCTTGAAATTGACATTGGGAAGAATGGAGGCTTGAAAATGATCTTAGAATCCAATCTTGTTCTTGGGTTTCCTTGAAATTGAATTGGGTCTTGATGGAGGCTCTTGAGAGGATTTGAGAGTTTGATTGAGATGAGAATAGTGAAATTGGGTCCTCAAAATTAGGGTTTAGGTCTTTTAAGAAGGTTAAGATAGCCTAAAAAGCCAAAAAGGGTCTTTAGGATAATTAGCATTTATGAAAATGCCATTAGTAAACGGATGGAAAATGGGCAAAGTGTTGCCCCATTGAAGGCCCCATGGGTCGTGTGGCACTCCACGGGTGATGTAGAGTGCCCATGAGAAGCCACTTAGTCCAAAAACTGAAGTTGGAATTGATTGGGAAAAAAGACATTTCGTCATGACCACGGAGGCCTCCAAGGGTCGTGTGGAGCTTCACGGCCCATGTGCTAGCTCGTGGCAGCATACTTGGTACTGTAAAATGTTTCCAAGTGCCACTCCAAGGACCATAACTCGTGCTATATGCCGCGACCTATGTGGGTGGCCGTGGTCCATGCCTTAGCCTCAAACGCACCTTCTCGCATGCCAAGCCTAGCTTACTTACCTTCATGCCCCTCCTCATGACTAGTGGCAAGCCTCACGACCCATACCACTGGTCGTGGTCCTTGCGTTGGGCTGAAAATGGTTTTTCCCAGCCTCATATGCCTCACACGACACATACAAGTCACCACTACCCATATAGATGCCAGTGTAACATCACTGCACGGGAGTGTCTTACAAAAACGATCATAACTCCCTCATCCGACCTCAAAATGAGGTGAAACCAAGTGCATTGAAAATCTAACTCAAAGTTCATTCATTCAGCATATTGTGTGGTACCCAGTTCTAAATGTGCTTAAAATTATGCTAGTTTAAAGTTTACCCTTGTATGAAATAACACCTAAAACTCAACATAGAGATAAGTCTTCGACTTGTTTAGGTACTATGAATCTCCCATTAAGCTAATACACCCTGACCTAACCAAATGAGTCTTGAAACATGGATACATAAGGGCATAAAGTTACGAGGTGTCACAATGTCTCACCTATGAAGGGTGTGTTCCGGTTTGGCAAGAAGGGAAAGTTGAGCCCAAGGTTTGTGGGGCCATATAGAATTGTGAGGAGAATTGGCAAGGTTGCCTATGAGTTGGAGTTACCTAAGGATATGAGTATAGTTCATTTTGTCTTCCATATATCTATGTTTAGGAAGTGTGTAGGTGACCCAAGTTCTTTAGTGCCTTTGAAAGTTATGGGTGTTGTCGAAGATAACTTGACCTATGAGGAGGTCCCAAAGGAAATATTTGATAGTCAAGTGAAGAGGTTAAGAAACATAGAGGTGGTGTTTGTAAAAGTTCTTTGGAGGAATCAATAAGTTGAGAGTGCCACTTGGGAAGCCGAAGCAGTCATGAAGAAGCGATAGCCCTACCTCTTTCAATCTATTCAAACCTAAGGTAACAAATTAAATCTTATCTGTGATTTTAAGTCATAAGTTTCATCCTTCATGTCATTTTTGCATGCATATATGTTAATGGTAACAAGTTTTGGTGATTTTGATATATATATGTTTGAAATTTTTGAGAATAATGTTAAGTGCATGTATTGCATTCATATTGGGCTAAAAGTTTTCTAATCACTCCTCTTATGTATGTTCCCTTTACATTCAGGGACTAATGTTTTGAAGGGGAAGATAACGTAATAGCTCTCATGCGCTTAAAAAAAATCCCTAAGGTGTATTTAATGAATATCTCAGAATTCGTGCATCACAAATTCGACTTCATATTAATTTTCAGGAGGAAATTTATGTACGAAATGGGTGGTCTTCGATTTTTGGATGACCCATAGTGAAAAATAAATTTTTGCTATGGAGGCTTAACAGGAGAGTGTATGCGACCGGTCTGCATAGCATACTTGTTTCATATTAGTGCAAACATGGCCTGAGCCCATTCCTGGGCCAAAATGGTGGAAAGATTGAACTTCGCGTGAAAATGTACTACTCCGCTTCAAGTCCACATCACGGACTTATCGCAGACTACTTCTACAAGTTCCATAATTTTCTTTTTTCACTTAAGTGCAATTAGGAAATAACCCAGTGCCTATATATGTGGGAATACCTTAATCTATAGCCATTTTCAAACACAAGAAATCTCAAAAACCCTCCCAAAAGTCCTCCTAATTCCTCACAATTCTCTCATCTAAATCCAAGAATGTCAAGAACTTACTTTGGAATTTCAAGAACCCAATTTAAGCCCAAGTCTTCCTTAAGTATTTCTTAAAGAAAAATCCAAGATTAAGGTATGTGGGTTTTATTATAGGGATTCTTTCACCCATGAAGCCAATCCTTTTCATTTACCAATTGCCATGATTTTTAACGTTTAAAACTTTATGGGTAAACTTTATTATGCATTATAAACGTGATTTGAGTTTGGATTCTTCTAGTATTGATTGATTAAGTATGAATGTCTATTGAAGGCTTATTCCATAAGTTAATTTGTATATATTGAAGGCATGCATGATGTGAACTACGTAAACTATGAACGATTGTGAACTTTTAATATGGATTTCATGACACTCAAATTGGGGTTTTAACTACAATGTTGATGGGTTGAATTGAATGATTTTCAAATGAATTGATTTTACTCCTCTCTTGTCTTATACTCTTGAATTGCATGATTTTAAGCATATGTACATATACCACACATGTTTGACTAAATTTAAGTTACAAGGATTCTTATGTTGATGAAAGATCATTGTATGTTTGCAAGACAAGCATGACATGATAAATTATTGGTTCCTAAGCATGCATTGAACTTATGAAATGTTCCTATGAATTATAAGTAAGATGTTGAGCCATTATACTATATTGTACCCTCTTATGAGTGAATAATGTCAACATGAAGGGGTCAATCATGATAACTATTTTACCCTCATGTATAAACTAAATCTCACTAGATAGGATCAAGCATACTACAAGTACTACTAGAAGGGGGCAAGTCCATGAAATATTTTACCCTCTAGTATAAGGTATATGCTCAATTATACGAGCCAAATATATTAATGAGCTACTCATGCCATGTTATCATGTTTTTACAAGTCATTCAATTTATGAATAAATTTAAATTATGTCAAGTATTCCGTGGGATTAGACTTAGCACCCAAAGAGGTTTAAGGTGGGGGCTCGTCCTAAGGGATCCTTAAATATAGTCTTGGTCTCTTAACTATGTTCCATCATATGTTCATATTATGTTCCCTAACTGTTCTTTTACCAGTGGATTCAACTAGGACAGTTATCCATTGTGTGGGGTCAAGTTTGGTTTACCTTAGCAAGTAGACCACTCCTTTTTCGATGAGGAGACAAACATCAGGATCCAAGTAGTAGCTTGCTCGGATTTATATGTCGGTTAGGGTCTCCACCCACATATTTATGTTATGTAATCCAAGTTTAAATATCTATATGTATGTTTTAGATCAAGCATGGATTATAAGTGTCATATTGGTCTTATACATAATGATTGTACTTATGCATCGTGTTGATTATGGATTATGTCATTGTTGCATTACACCCTGCATACTTAGGACATTCCAAGTACTAACGCATACTTCTTTACCTACATGATTTAACCATGTAGGGACCAGAGCTCCAATTCATCCTCCTCCTCCACGTAGCTAGCCGGATCTTTTGAAGACTACTATTGGTGAGTACTCCACTTTAGAGAAAATATCCACCCTACTTTGATGCTTTTGATAAAACTTGTCTATTTTGGATACTTATCTTTTTGGGGTGAGCCCGAGAGTTGTCTTGACCCCCATTCCATTCGTATTAGAGGTGTTGTCGGATATGGCTATTTATGTATTCATCTTGACTCCCATTATTTTTATGTATTTATGAAACACTTCTCTTAGTCCCTTTATTCCCCTCTATTCTTGTTTTATGTTGATGAAGAGATGGATATCCCAAGTCCCTATAACGTCCCATAGCTTGAGTCCAAAGTCCTGCTTCCCTTAGAATTATTTTTTACCTACTTGTTGTTTAATTATGCTTCGGAAATCAAGGTCGTGCAAATGATATGCTAAAACGCTTATTTGGGTTTACTTTGGGTTTCCCATTTTCCATTTCATATCTAGTCCCTTGGCTTCGGTTGTGACATCGTACAACCCTCCAACACTTAGACAAAAATAGGGAACTTACCTGGGGTCCACGGACCCCATTTACGGCCTGTAGTTTTATGTATGGGACGTAAAGTGGGCTCATGGACTAGAGTGCATAAAGTTTTGCTCACTGGAAGTGTTCTATGAGTCAATTTATTAGTCGTTGTTTTACATACAGTTCGTACAACTAGTTGTAGAAATACTTCTTATTACCTTTTCGACCAAAAATGGATGACATAGCCATGTACCAACATATGTTTCACAAAACACATTGTTATACCATATACAACCAGTCCAATGTCAAAATATTACAACCAAAATACTAGAAATTAAGCTACCTACAAGTCCAAAAGCTAAAAACAAAACAAAACTACCACTATTAAATCATATGTCTTGGGTTGCTACCCATGTAGGGAACATAAGAGATTGTCGCTAGGTGTTTGACCAAATAGGATCGTCCAGTTCCTATAGAACTTATCACTAAAATATCCCTAGAAGGGGATAAGGCTAAGCGAAGAAAAAAGGGTTTTCCATGAGATGGGAAATGAAAACTATTTTTCGCACATGAATTTTGTGAATAAGTGATTGTCTGATAATGAGAAAGGAATATCCATATTTCTGCTAAACAGGATGAATTAAACTCATAATTCATTAGATGCTTTTTATGAATGTCAACAAAGTATAGTAAGTAAATTGCTCTCGGTTGTTCAATCATTTGATAACCAAAGTCATTCTTTGATAAATGATCACTATGAGTCAGACTCAATAGAATTTGATCAATCTTATTTTCTGTCGTTAAGGTGGAGAAATGAACCAAGAATTCTTTTTCTTCATCATCTATCGAATCACTGTTTGTGACCCAAGATTCGATTTTCTCATCAATCCAATCCTTATTCATGTTTTTTCTTTTTCTTATCAATGAATAGATCTATTTACTTGTATGACTTAGATGTTTCGTATTTCTTGAAAAACTGATTCGATTGATGGGATTTGGTATGAGACCATGCACAAACATCCATCTTCAAGTCATCTCGCCTCTTCATTGACTGACAAATACTGAAGATAACTTCTTTGTTATTCAATCTAAACTTGAGCTGGCCAGCCTCCATATCTACTAGTGCTCGACCAATGGTTAGGAAAGGCCTTACCAAGATGATTGGGACTTTGAAATAGAATTTTCAATTAAGGAACAAAGTCTGCAGGAAATTTGAACTTCTTAACTTGTATAAGAATGTCATAGAGTATCTCAACAGGCTTCTTCACTGTGTACCATTCTGTCACTGGTTGAGTTGAGTAGATATTGAACAGTACTGATGGTAATGTACCATTCTGTCACTGGTTGAGTTAAGTGGATATCTGACCAAACTGTTGCTCTAGATATTTGATAGCAACAGAATGAGACTCGATCTTCTTATTAATGCTGGAAATGTCAAACTTCATGCCTTTCAAGGTCTTATCCTATGTGTCAACCTTCTTGAACAAATCATCAAACATCTCCTCAACTTTAGAACTACCAGAACCTGGATCATGATTATGTGATGGCACATAAGGACCACTCCAATAACCATCTCGGCGACTCCAATCAGCATCTCTATCTAGACCTTTATTTCTATCGTTGTAACCTCCATGATTGTTTTCTCTGAAGGGGCATCCTTGTTATAGTTTCAACCATGGTTTCCTTGACCTTGGCACCAATATTCCTAATTGGACCCTTGGGTGTTGGCCAAGAAAATGCCACCTGCTCTGTGATGAAGCAAGTGTCCTTCTCATAGTATGTTTCCTCGTACCTGATTTCTGATAAACATTGATTAGCAACTACATTAAAATGTTCCTGGCTCTGCTTCATCAACAACTCAACATTTGTACTAATCCGAGCAAGCTTTTGCGTCATCTTCTGATATATATTTTCTTGCGCTAGACCAGTACTGACGGAATGAGCTCTTGGTAGAGGACCTATCTCTCATTCCCCATTCATGATTCTTCTTGCCATGCATTCTATCTTCTCAACAACCTTTGAAAATAATTGATCTAAAAGTACGCCACCCATGATAGTATCAGCATATGCTTTGCTATTCTCATCTAGGGCATAGTATAAGATCTCTACCAAGGAATCAACGACTATCTTGTTGTCAGGGATACTTCTAAGACACTTTGTACACCACTTCCACGTGGTACTAATCGAGTCACTAGGAAGTTGCTTGAAGTTGTTGATATGGTACCTTCAACTTGAGCTTCTTCGATCTCAGGAAGTACCTCTAAAAAAACCTTTTGCAATTAGGCCTAGCTGGTGATCGAACTCGGTGAGAGCTGAGATAGTCATAGCGTTGCATTACCCATTAGAAATAATGGGAAGACACAAAGCCCAATAGCATCCACAGAAAAGATTCTAGTTTCCTGCAATGTGACATTACTAACCCTTACCTATTGTCCCAGTAGAACCTTCCCTTGATCCATTTTGGTTGATTAGATGAGAAACATCAACTCAATAATGTTAATTAATTATTTTTTCTATTTATCACTACCTTGATTCAGTCAGTAACACTAGACGATTTATAATGTTGGCCACCATTAGAAAGTATTGAAAACAAAGAGAATTAATCAATACATGCATGCACTCTTTCCAAGAATTACGAATTATCCTATTTTTCCTAGTTAGTTTTTCATGGTTCCCACAACCCTAGTTGTAAATTTAGCTACTCATTATCAGCGTAGATACAAGAGTCATGATAGTGAATAGCATAATTAAGCACTTAAACAATGGATTAAGAACTAGAAATCCAAGATCTTCAATAAAGATCACAAGTAAGAATTAAGAACACAAAATATGTCTTCACAAGTGTCTCACAATGTTTTTCACTCTTCCTTACCATCTCTCTGATGTTTTGTACAAAAATTAAACTAAAAAACCTATTTATAGTTTTTAAATAACAAAACCAAAACAAAATAGGAGAACTGGGTAGGTTGTATCTACTGACAACTCTACAGGTTGTATAAAGTTCTACGGCCCGTAGTTGGGGCTTTGTTGATTCCTTCAGCAAATCTGAGGGTGACTTCTATGAGACCCATCTATGGGCCATATAAAGTTTTATGGCCTAAAAGGGCTTTCATCTGATGGCTTTTCAGCAACTCCACATTTTCTAATCCTCAGGGTATGACACCTTGTCTATGACTCATAGAAACTTTTACGGCTCATCTGCATATTCATAGACTCAACTTCAGAAAATCTCCCATTCATTAGATTTTGCTACGAAACCTACTCTACGGCCCATGGAAAATTCTATAGCTCATAAAGGGTGACGTAGAGTAGCAATTTCTGTACATTTATCCCAAAAATCATACCAACCCTTCAAAAATGCAAAAACATAAAAACACATCAAATCTACTAACACCTCCTTGAGAACACAAAAAATTCTATCTTTTAAGAATCAAACATGTTTTATTTTGACGGCACATCATATCTCCAAAGGCATCTTCACCATTCGGTTAGCCACCAACCATCACATAGTCGTAGGACTTGGGGTTCCCAGTACTAGCTTCTTTAAGACGACAAGGTGTATCAAATTCATGCTTGGCACCTAGATCACATAATGCCCTTGAAAACTCAATATCTACAAGGACCTTGGAGCAATCACATTGAAATGATGAAGCTCTTGGGAGAGCTCCTGGCTTACGGTACGCTTCTTTGTGACCAAGTCTTTTACGAACTTTGCATACCCAGGAATCTTCTCCAATACCTCAATTAAAGGATATTTAGAAATTTGTCTTAGCAAGGAGATAAAGTGCTGGAATTTATGTTCCTCCTCCTTATTTTTAATTCTTTTGTGGAAAGGAAGAGGGGGTCTAAGAATGGCCTTAAACTTCTGTGGCATCTCTGTAGCATTACCTATTCCATACTTGGCACAAACATCTCTGATCTCTGCATATTTTCTCGCAACTATCTCCTCTCACACATTACCATCATCAACCAGCATTGGAGGGTCAATTGGTCTTTTTGCCACCATGAGTAGTCACTGTTATACACTGCCCTCATTCTTTGTACAGTGAAACTGTATTGCTTGGCAATGTACCTTTCTGTCACTATTTCAATTGAGTTGACATTTGACTGAATTATTGCTCCAGCTGATTGATAGAAACAAAATAAGACTCAATTTTCTGGTTAATACTTGAGATGTCAAACTTTATCCCTTCAATGTCATATCCTGAGTATCAGCCTTCTTCAATAGGCAATCAAATAGCTTCTCAACTATAGAGCTACCATAACTCGAATCTTGATTATGTTGTGGCATATAAGGACCATTCCTATAGCTAACTTTGATTCCCTAATAACATCTCTGACTTAGCCCCTGTTTCTTGCATAGTAGCCTCCTCAATTACTGTCTCTAAAGGTGTCATTTCTATTATAGTTCTAACCTTGATTTCCTTGATGTTGGTGTCAATAGTCCTAATTGGACCCTTGGGCATTGGTCTGGAAACCCGCCATCCGATTAGTGATGAAAGAAATGTCCTCCTCATAGTAAGGCTCCTCATACATGGTTGCTCATGAAGGTTGATGACCTACTACATTTACACGCTCTTTATTTTGCTTCATCAATAACTCTATATTGGTACTAATCTGAGCAAGCTATACTCATATTCTCATTTATTTTTTCTTGCATTGAATTAGTACTGACTCCAAATGAGCTCTTTGTTGTTGACTTATCTCATATCCCCATGCATAATTTTTCTTGACCATATTTTCTAGCCTCTCATCAATCATCAAAAATGAAAATGGGCGATTTAGAAATGAGCCTCTCATGATGGTGTTAGCAATAGATTTGTTATTCTTCTCAAGGGCTCAATAAAAGATCTCCAATAAGGCATCATCCACGATCTTATAGAAAGGGACATTCCTCAGACACTTTGTGAACCTCTCCCACATGGTACTGATCAAATCACTAGGAAGTCGCTCGAAGTTATTGATTTGGTCTTTCAACTTTAGCTTCTTTCACCTCGGAATGAACTTCTCCAAAGAGGTCGTATGGAATTCATCCCTGATGGTAGTTGAAATCTTTGGGAGCTCAGATAACCATAGTGTTGCGTCACCCCTTACGTTTTACATAGATAGATTTTGTGTTCCCATCATACTTTTACAAATGAAGATACCGTTGTGTAAATGGTTATATGGGTCCTCTGATAGTAGGCCTATGAACAACCCATGCTTTTGTAGTATTTTTTAAAGTAACCCACTCGAGACAACGAAATTTGTGATATCCAATAGTGATGATAACATAATACCTCTAATAACATCCATCGCCATAGGATCAAGCTGATATTGATTCCATATATGAGCCGCAACATAGATATCCTGTGGTAGTGAGTCAATATCCTCAAATAGAGGTGGGTTATTGATCTCATTGTTGTTCTGGTTCAGTGTTGCATTCATTGTATTATTTGTCGCGTTGTTTGCGCTGTCCTGGGCCATTATTCTCAACCCTTTAGATCTCAGGAACAAATGAAGTCAAGTAGACGCCTCGACTTTGAGTGTTGTGCATACACTAGCCCTGCACACTGAAACAAAAATGTAAACTGAGGGAAATAAGGGTTAAGTCCCGAGTTACTCATATTATACAAGTCTGATCATATTCTATGGTAACGACACCAAAATCATGATGTTGCCCAAGCTACACCTCCTTGTTGAAGGTTAAAGTGTTCATTTTCAAGATATATAACCTAACATAAGTTAGGGTTGATGTCACTGAGAATATGGTAGACTAAGAGTAATTCCAAGCAATTTGAGTAAATTAACCTACTTATTTCCCGAAAGGAGGGTTTGTAATTTGCAGAAAGAAATCCTAAACTTAAACAAGTGTGTGAAACCAGTAAGAAGAGTAACTAGAGTATTATGTTCCCCATGATTCCCTAACTTGGTGTTACTAGATAATCACATTTTTTCTAGTGTTTTGCATGCAGAACGGTAAGTTAAGTTTACCAAACCATTTGATCAACGTGAGAGGTAAATTTCACTACGTGATTTGATCCATCCCCACAGTGTGACATCACTAAACCTTATCTATCATCCCAGTACAACCTCGACTTGATCTAGTTTGGTTGATTAGATGAGAAAACATCAATCAGATCCTGTTAAATAATCTCTTTTCCCAATTACTACCTTGATCCAGCCAGTAACAACTAAGTAAGTTGTAATGCCAGCTACCATTTAAAAACAATCAGCAAAGAGAATTAATTAATACTTGTGTGCACACTTTCCAAAAATTACGACTAATTTAGCTTTACTTTGTTAGTTTTTCATGGTTCCCACATCCCTAGTTGTAGATTTATCTAGGCATTATGATTGTGGATACAAGAATCATGCTATAAACAACAACAACATTACCCCAATGCCTCAAAGGCTCCCGCCCATTGCGGGGTAAGGGGGGATCGGATGTACACAGCCTGACCCCTATATTTAAAAACATAGCACGACTGTTTCCGAATGATCCATGATGAGCGTCGAAAGTTGCATTGACTAACTACTACTTTGCAATTGAAAGAAGCGCAGACAGTTTAAACAGTCATTTCGCTTTATTCCATCATACCCTAAAGCTAAAAAATAGTGAATCTTTGGCTCCATTAGAGATTGATAGAAACAGCAAGAATCATGATATAGAATTACATAATTGAGCACTTACAATAATGAATTAGATAACAAGAAATTCAAGCTATTCAATCAAAATCATAAAGTATGAATTAGAATCACAAAATAATATTTGGAGTGTTTTTTTTATCAATGTCTTTTGTCGTTCCTCTCTTCTCGCACACGTTCTTTCCGAAAATAACCTAAAAAATCTATTTATAGTACTTTAAAATACAAATCCATAATAAAATAGAAAAAGTAGGTTGGACAAGAAATACGAGCAAGCCTATGGGTTGTACTAAGTTTTACGACCCATATCAAGGCTTTGTGGACTTCATTCTTCAATTCTGGCTTCAGCTTCTATGAGACCTTTCTATGGGCCATATTCAAACTTATGGCCTGTATATAGTTTTGTCTGATGACTTTTCCAAAAGTGCCAATTTCTTATCCTCAATGTACGAAACCTCATCTATGACTCGCACAAATTTTCATGACTTGTCTAATAGTTCATAAATGCAACTTTAGCAAATTACCCCTTCACTGGATTTCACTACGAAACCAACTCTATAGCTCATAGAAACTTCCATAACCCATGAGAAAGGCATAGAATAGTAAAAACTTCAGCAACTGCAAACTTCACCCGAAATCGTGCCAAATCCTATAATCCTAAAAAAAACCATAAAAACGGATCAAATCCACTAACATCACTTTGAAAAAACATAAAATTTCAAGTTTTAAATATCAAAAGTATAGTATTTTTACAGCATATCTGCTAGCCTCTCAAATACTATATAACACAAAAATCAGACAACCCACTCATGTAGTCAAGTATGGAAATGATCATATGCACAAATCACAAGGT
The DNA here is from genome assembly GCA_011800125.2 of Solanum clarkiae. Taxonomy (NCBI): domain Eukaryota; kingdom Viridiplantae; phylum Streptophyta; class Magnoliopsida; order Solanales; family Solanaceae; genus Solanum; species Solanum clarkiae. The sequence continues at coordinate 19,003 of JAABOM020114490.1, read as the reverse complement.
ATAGTCTTACATTTAGCCTCTAACAGGGTATAATCATAAGTGATAAGTAACAAGAATCATACTCGGTATATCGTTTTTTATCTCTATCAGGAACCCCAACAAGTCAAGCCAGTAGTTAAGCAATCAAATACATGTGTACAGGTAGCATTAATGCTTAGCTTATCTTAGTCACAACCTCCCTTGCCTTTAGAACCTTTATTAGGAGGGCTCACTGCCCACATAACCTTTAAATAATGGCTAACATATAAATATCAATGTTTTATAGAATCCCAGCCTCACCAATATATCCCATAATAAAATACACGATCACCACCAAACAAGTAACTAATCATGAAGCCTATTTTTATGTCTCCCATGATCCCAATGCCTGTAGACTTTCTATCCAACTGTCAGAACTAGTGGGCATCCGGTTGCTGCTCTATGGGCTCTAGATATTGCTCCCTATCTAGGGCTGATGCTACAGTCCTACCCCAGCCCTGAGTCTGACCTCTATGCCATCATGACCCAAGCCTAGGGCCTAAATGTGACCGGCCGATGGGGAACCCAAACGAACCCCAAACAAGCCTCATAACATATCATTGCACATTCTTAGTGGCTGAAGTAGTATAAAAGAACATAAGAAAATGAACATAGGGAATTGGAACTAAGGAAGAGAGAGAGAGAGAGAGAGAGAGAGAGAGAGAGAGAGATTTTAATACTTAATTAATATAGATAAATCAAAGCTTAAACATCATACATTACTTGTCCAACAATACCTCTAAACATAGATACTTAGCAATGGCCAAGACAAAGCAACCGGGCACACCCTCATGGTCACAAGTATACAATAAATGAAAGAGAGTCCTAATACATAACATAAGAGAATTGGCATTGTCCCCATAATGGAGGACTCACCAAAGGCTAACTTGAGCAATCCATTTAGCCACGAGAATAATCAATAGGAGCTCCAGTTACTACATGGTAACATATGTTGGCATATTGGCATAGAGTATGCTTTAGTATGTTTGAATGTACTAAGTATGTAGGATGCAATGCAACAACAGATAGGCATCATAACCAAAATGCATAATATTAAACAATAGGCATAATATAACAATATGGCATGTATGATCAATGCTTAAGTAAAACATGCTTAAGTAACTCATACTCATATAGGATATCATTAGTGAAGAATAGACTATAGATTCCCAACCTTGGTTGGTTGATGATGGTCACATCTCATCATCCTAGGTGGTGTGGTACAAATCCCTCACATGGTTGATGCTGGTCAAACCCCATTATCCTAGGTGATATAGTACAAACACCTCACATGGTTGATGAGTATGAACACCCACCTTGGTTGATGAGTACAAACCACCACCTTGGTTGATAATTATAAATCCCCACCTCAGTTGATTATGGTCTAATGCAACACTTTACATAGTGTTCATCATGTACATGAACTCATTTCATCATCATATATTTAATCATATCATATTTCATGCTTTGGACCTTCATTTCCATAAGAAAGCCTAGCTGGATATTTTATCAAATACTTAGCAAATGTGTAATGCTAGTATAAAATTATGCAAGCTACAGATGAAATCATGCAAGAAAACCTATTGTAAAACCATCAATCAATACCTTGCAACACCTTCAAGCAGTATACATCAAAACCCCTCATCAAATCCAACATTAGATCCAAGATTTATAGCTCAAAACGTAGCAAAACAATCACAACTTTATGTAACTTTAATATAGTTTATAGGCATGTTCATAATAGTAAACTCATTTGTAAAATCAACTTTATGTCATGCAAATTGAGTAGGATGGAGATTAGGGCACCATGGGTAGAAGAATCCAATGGCTTAATCCTACATACCTTGACTTTGGAGGGTTTCTTGAAGAAGATTTGAAATGGAGGCTTGAAGCTTGAAGGAAATCCTTAGATCGATGAGTTTTTGGCACTCTTGAATCTTGAGGAGGAATTAGGGCTTGACTTGGTTGCCTTGAATTCCAACAAGACTTATTAAAAAACATGAGAATGGATGGAGAATTTGATGAAGAATAGAGAGGATTTCGTGAGGTTTTTGGTTTGTTTTTAGGACTCAAAATGGCTAGACAATGAGGGGTTTTCATGTATATAGGTATAGGTTTATTACCCAATAGCCCTAGAATGAAAAAGAGCAAATGTCCAAACTTTATGAACTGGTATGTATCATGTCGCGGACCCATCACAGACAGCTACTGTTTTTGCAAAGTTCACCAAAAATAATATTTCTTGGCACAGATAAAGTATACCTTGTAGGTAATCATTTTCCCACACAATATTTCTTTCTGAACAAGAATATGAAGTCGCATTTGTGAAATTCTACACATATTTTTCGATATGAAAAAAATACATCATAGGGTCTTTTTGAGCTACATGGAGGGGTGTTTAAATATCCCTGATTTGAGATATATGGGAATTACAATTTTAGGGGTACTCCTAGGCATGTATGGGGTGTGACATATGCTTTATGTGTTGATGTCGCCCAAGCTACACCTCCTTTTTGAAGGCTAAACCGGTCATTTTCAAGATATATAACCTAACCAAGGTTAAAGTTGATTCCATAGGGAACATGGTAGACTCATAAGAATTTAAAGCAATTCGGATAGATTAACGTACTTATGTCCCCAAAAGGTGGTTTTGTAAAAATTATGAACATTAATCCTAGAATAAGACAAGTGTGAAATCAATTATAAAGAGTAACTAGGGTATTGTATTCTTCATGATTCCCTAACTTGGTATTACTAGATAATAGAATACTTTTCTAGTGTATAGCATGTCGAATGGTAAGTTAAGTTCACCAAACCCTCTGATCTAGGCGAGGGCTAAATTTCACTACATGATTTAACCCATCCCCGAAGTGTGACGTTACTAACCCTTACGTATGGTCTTAGTACAACCACCTCCTCTTAATCTAGGTTTGTCGATTACATGAGAAACATCATTCAAATCCTGTTAATTAATCTTTTTTTCCATTCATTACTACCATGATCCAAAGAGTAATACTAGGCAAATTCTAATGTTAGGCCATTAAAAAGTATTCAAATCAAAGAGAGTTAATTAATACATACATGTATACTTTCCAAAAATTAAGAATTATCCAATTATACCTCGTTAGTTCTTAATGGTTCCCATAACCCTAGTTGTGGATTTAGCTACTCATTATCAGTGTACATTTAAAAATTATGATTTTGAATAACATAACTAAGCACTTACACAATATAATCAAGAACAATAAATTCAAGCTCTTCACCAAGAATTACAGGAGTGAATTAAAGACACAAAACAATGTTTCACAACTTTTCTCTCAAATGTTGTACTTTTCAGTATGAAAAATAACCTAAAAACCTATTTATAGTATTTAAAATATAAAACCAAAATGAATTAGGATAATTGGGTCGCCAGGCTCTACATGCACTTCTACGGGTCATATAGTGTTTTATGACCCACAGCGGGGCTTCCTGGATTCTTTCATAAATTCTGGAGACAACTTCTATGAGATCTATTTATAGGACATATAAAGTTCTACTGCCCATAAAGGGTTTCATCTGATGACTTTTCAGCAACTCCCTATTTTCTGATCCTCAAAGCAGAACACCAAGTCTACGGCCTATAGAAACTTTTACAACTTATCTGCATGTCCTTAGAAACAAATTCAGAAAATTATCTTTCACTGGATATTTGTATGAAACCAATTGCACGCTCATGGAATTTTTCACAGCTCATAAAGGGTCTTGTATATCAACAGTTATTGCAACTTTTGCACACTTTTCCCAAAATTTATGTCAATCCTGTAATCCTACAAATCAAACATAAAAAACACATCAAATCTACTAACATCGCTTTGAGAACACACAAAAGTTCAAGTTTTAATCAACAAAAATGTTTTATTTTGATAGAACATCAACATCCTCAACTTAAAATTGTTGCTTGTCCTCAAGTGATGGACTCAATCTACATAAGAAATACTGTCACGACCCGAACCTAGGGCCTAGATGTGATATGTTGAATGGGGAACCCGAAGGGACCTTAAACAAGCCTCTTAGCATATCATTACACATCCATGGTCATGAAAGTAATTAAACAACAGCAAGAGAAAATAGAATAAGGGTAAAGGGTCTAGGGGAGTCTTTCATAGCATAAAAACATATAAGGTTCAAGAGAGTCAAGCTCAAGGTATCATTACATAACTTATCCAACAACACCTCTAAACTTAGAATTGAGCGGGGGCCAAGACAACTTTCTAGGCTCACTCTCATAGTCAAAAGCATACAATAAAAGAAAGAGAGTCTTTGCATAACATAAGATCAAAATATATCATCCTCGGAGTTGAGGATTCACCAAACTTGCATTAAAGATAGTACTAGCCACGTGGAGGAGCAAATTGATCAAGTGGAACTCCATTTCCTATATGGTAACATTATGTGGGCATAGAGTATGCGTTATTACGTTTGAATGTATGAAGTATGTAGGATTCAATGGAACAAGAGGTTGGCAACATAAGAAAAACGCATACATATAGGCAATTGGTGAGCATAGTAAAAATATAGCATGCATGAATGATGCTTCAAGTAAAACATGAGTTTATAGAACATATTACATATGTAGGAAGAGACCATCATAATAAAGACCAAGACCTACCACCCCGTTTGTGAGGCGATTGAGGTACAAGCCCCCTAACATATTTTCACGGGCTTACCACCCCCCGAGCGAGGCGATTGAGGTACAAACCCCCCAATATGGTTGCACGAGCCTACTACCCCCAAGCAAGACAATTGAGGTATAAACCCCCAAACATGGTTGTTCGGGCCTACTATCCCCCTCCCCCGAACGAGGCATGGTCAACTTGCAACACTGTAGATATTGTTCATGAAATCAAGACATACATAAATTTCTTTCATCATCTCATTTAACTTATATGTCATGCTCTAGACCTTCATCAACTCAAGAATCCATATCCGGACATTTTATCAAACACTTGGCAGCAATATAATTCTAGTACAAAATCATGCAATTCAAGAGTGAAATTATGTCAGAAAAATCAATGCAAAACCATCCACTAACACTTGGTAATACACTTATGCAAGATATATCAAAATCCTCATCAAATCACATAATGGATCATGGATTCGTAGCTTATAAAATGCTTAAACATTCACGATTTTATGAAAACCCAAAATAGTTTATAATTAAATTCATAATAAGTAAGACCCATAAATAAATCAACTTAGAAACATGCAATTTACATAAAAAGGAAGGTTGGAAACCATGGCTGAAAGGAATCAATGGTTGAAACCCATGTACGTCAACTTTGGAGGTTTCGTTGATGAAGATTTGATTGAGAACTTGAAGCTTGAATGAAACCCATAGATCCGACATGATATTGGGACACTTATTTTGTCACAACCCGAACCTAGGGCCTAGACGTGACGCAGCGAATGGAGAATCCGAACGGATCCCAAACAAGCCTCTTAGCATAGCATTATACATCCTTGGTAGCAGAAGCAATTAAACAACAAAACAACATAAAATAAGGGTAAAAGGGCTAAGGGAGTCTTCCATAGCTTAAAAAGATACAAGAGTCAAGAGATTCCAGCTCAAGGATCATTATATAACTTGTCTAACAACACCTCTAATCTTAGAATAGAATGGGGCCCAAAATAGCTTTCCAGGCTGACCCTCATAGTCAAATGCACATAATAAAAGAAAGAGTCTTTGCATAACATAAGATCAAAAGATATTATCCTCGGAGTTACGGACTCACCAAACTTGCTTCAAAGATAGTACTAGCCGGGTGGAGGAAGAAGATGATCAAGTAGAGCTCTAGTTCCTTCGTGGTAAAATAATGTAGGCGTAGAGTATGCGTTAGCACGTTTGATTGTACCAAGTATCTAGAATGCAATGCAACAAGATGGAAACATAAGCAAAATATGTACATATAGGAAAAAGATGACCATAGTAACAATATGGCATGCATGAATGATGCTAGAAGTAAAACATGTTTATATAGATATATTACATATGTAGGAAGACATCATCATAATAGAGACCAAGATCTACAACCCACTTGATGAGGCGATTGAGATACAAACCCTCCAATATAGTTGCATGGGACTAACTACCCCCTGAGCAAGGCAATTGAGGTATAAAACCCCCCAACATGGTTGCACGGGCCTACTACCCCTCCAGCGAGGCAATTGAGGTACAAACCCTGTAACAGGGTTGTTCGTTCCTACCACCCCCAAACGAGGCATGGTCAACTAACAATACTATAGATACCATTTATGAAATAAACACATATATACATTCCTTTCATCATCCTAAAGTCATTTAACTCATATGTCATGCATTAGACCTTCAACAACTCACGAATCCATAATCGGACACTTTATCAAACTTTAGCAGGTGTGTAATACTAGTACAAAATTATGCAATTCAAGAGTGAAATCATGTGAGAAAAATTAGTGTAAAATGACCTACTAACACTTGGTAATATCATTATACAAGATACATCAAAATTCCTCATCAAATCACATAATAGATCATAGATTTACAGCTCAAAACATGCTTATACATTCATAATTTTATGAAACCCCAACATAGTTTATAACTAAATTCATAATAAGTAATACTCATACGTAGATCAACTTAGAAACATGCATTTTATGTAAAAAGAAAGGTTGGGTACCATAAGTGAAAGAATCCAATGTTTGAAACCCACATACCTCAACTTTAGAGGTTTTATTGATAAATATTTGATTGAGAGCTTGAAGCTTTGATGCAATCCTTAGATCCAGAATGAGATTGGGACACTTGAATTTGAGTGAAATATTTGTCTAAGTGTTAAAGAGGGTTTTTGGGAATGTCTTGAATGATATGAGGTTAAAAAATGAGTAAGTATAGATGTTTTATGCATAAGAAGGCTTAGGCCCAAAGCCCGAATGTCTTGGACTGAAATATGTTAAGTGGCAAAAAATAATACATCTCTGCGACGGCTTTGCGTCGCAGAGAAAACGCGTATCCCTACTGGAATTGAATTTTTTGCGAAATTCATTTTTCCTACAGGTCCTCTAAAATTCGGGTTATACCTACTTTCCACTCAATTTTCCCCCGATCATGAATATGAAGTTGGATTTTTGATATTATGCATAGATTTTGAGATATATGAAAATTACGAATATGGTCATTTCCAAGGTACACTTTCGGGCACTTTTTGGGGTCATTTCAATATCTCCCCCTTGGGAATATTCATCCTCGAATGTTAAAGAAATTTATATAAGAGAAGTAGGCAAGATAATTTCTGCCCACATAAAAATACAACAGTGCACTTAAACATCATTTAAAAAATCTCAACATAAATGTCAAAATCACCACAAACTTGTAAATTTGAGCATGAATGTATCCAAATGACATGAGGGATGAAACTTAAGACTTGAAATCATGTAGAGGACTTAGATTAGTACCTTAGGCTTGAATAGAATGGAAGAGATAGGGATATCATTTTTGCATGTCTACTTCGGTATCCCATGTGACACTTTCAACTTGTTGATTCCTCCAAAGGACCTTAACGGAGGCTACATCCTTGTTCCTTCTCTTCACTTGTCTTTCAAAAATTTCTACTAGAACCTCTTCAAAAGTCAAGTTGTCTTCAACAACACTCACAACATCCAATGGTACAATAGCATTTGGGTCACCCACACACTTCCTCAGCATAGACACATGGAAGACCGGATAAACCAAGTCCATTTTACTAGGCAACTCCAACTCATAGGCTACCTTACCAATCTTCCTCAACACCCTACAAGGACCCACAAATCTTTGACTCAATTTACCCTTTTTACCAAAAGGAACCACACCCTTCATGGGTGAAACCTTCTAATAGGCCTAACCACAAACCTTAAATCAAGACCTCTTCTTCTCACATCAGCATAGGACTTTTGATGACTTTGGGATATTTTCAATCTTTCTCTTATCAACCTTACCTTCTCCATGGCCTGCATAACCGGATTCGAATCCAAAAGAGCCATTTTCTATACCTCAAACCATAAAACAAGGGACCTACAATATCTACCACAGAAAGCCTCAAACGGAGCCATACCAATACTAGAATAATAGCTATTGTTGTAAGTAAACTCAATGAGTGGAAGATGATCATCCCAACTACCCTTAAACTCCAATACACAAGTTGTAAGCATATCCTCAAGAATATAGATAGTTCTTTCAACTTGGTCATCCATTTGAGGGAGAAAGTCCGTACTAAGCTTTACCTTGGTACCAAGACCAATTTTGAAGGATCTCCAAAAGTGAGAAGTGAATTGAGCACTGTGATCTGATATGATTGACAAAGGCACCCCATGCAATATAACCAATTCATAAATGTATAACTTATCATAAACTTTGGCACAATAAGTAGTCTTAACCAGTGGGAACTAAGCCTACTTTGTCATTCTATCAACTAAAACCCAAATAGAATCAAAACCCTTTCTAGTCTTAGGCAACCCAACCACAAAATCCATGTTGATTTCCTCCCACTTCCAAGTAGGCATTTCTATATCTTGGGCTAGGCTACCGGGCCTTTGATGCTCAGCTTTCACTTGTTGGAAATTATGGCAATCAGACATAAACTTAGCAATGTCTTTCTTCATATCATCCAACGAAAACACTTACCTCAAATCTCTATACATCTTGGTAGAAATGAGGTAAATAAAATTGGAAGAATTATGAGCCTCATGAAGAATCTTCTATCTTAAGTCATCAACACAAGGCACACACAATCTATCTTGGTACCTAAGACACCATCTCCTCCTTGTGTGAAAACCTCCACCTTAACAGCTCTCACCAAGGTCTTTAATTCTAGCAAGGTATAGTCAAGATCTTGCCTTGCCATCACTTCCTCAATCAATGAAGATTTAGAACCATCAACCACCACTACTCTACCATTTTCAACCTCCTCTAACCTAACTCCCAACCTAGCCAACCGATGGACCTCTCTATCCACCTCTTTGGCACCATCATCAACATGAGCTAGGCTACCCATAGACACATTACTCAAAGCATCATCCATAACATTATCCTTATCGGGGTGATAATGCATGCTTATATCATAATCCTTAAGAAGCTCTAACCACCTTCATTGTCTCAAGTTGAGATCTTTTTGGGTGAACAGATATTGGAGGCTCTTATGATCGGTGAACATATCAACATGCACCCTATATATGTAATGACACCAAATTTCAAAGCAAATATCACGGTGGAAAATTCAAGATCATGGGTAGGATAATTTTTTTCATGAACCTTAAGTTTTCTAGAGGCGTAGGTTATCACTATACCATTTTGCATCAAAACAAAACTCAAATCCATTCATGAGGCATCACAACACACAACAAACCCTTCAAACCCTTTTGGTAGAGACAAGATAGAAGTAGAGACAAGTTTATCTTTCAAAGTTTCAAAAGTCTTTTCACACTCATCAGTCTACTCAATTTAGCCTTCTTTTGAGTCAACTTAGTCGTAGGAGAAGCAATGGAAGAGAACTCATTCACAAACCTTCGTTATAACTCGCTAAGCCTAAGAAGCTTCTAATATCCAATGGAGTCAATGGTCTAGGAAAATTTCTAATCACTTCTGTTTTTTTGGGATCCATCTAAATACCATCCCTCGACACCACAAGACCTAGGAAGGCAACCTCTTTCAACAAAAACTCACATTTCTCCTATTTAGCATACAACTTCTCCTCCCTCAATTTTTGTAGCACCACCTCAAATAACTCACATGCTCCTCCTCACTATGTTAATAAATCAAGATTTCAACAATAAATACCACCACCAAAATGACTCCAAAAAGTGCCTGAAAATTTGCTTCAGAAATACCCATAATCATAATTTTCATATATCTCAAAATTCGTGTATGATATCGAAAAGTCAACTCATATTCTTATTCAAGCAGCAAAATTGAGTGGGGGATGGGTCTAACTCTAACTCTAGAGTAACCGTATGAAAATATAGTTTTCTAAATTTTTCCCAAATTAGTGAGGGTTTGCGCCCCTAGCGCAACACGGCCATTGAGCGGACTAGTGTATTTTGTGCTTCTTTTTTTTTACATTTTGCCTAAGGCCTTGAGCCTAAGCCTTCTTATGCATAAAAGTACCTATAATTAATCATTTTTCAATCACATACAATACAAGAGATTCTCTAAAACTCTCTCTAACACTTAGACAAATATTTCACCCAAAATTCAAGTGCCCCAATCTCATTCCGGATCTAAGGATTTCATTCATGCTTTAAGTTCTCATTCAAATCTTTATCAAAGAAATCTCCAAAGTTGAGATATAGGTTTCAACCATTGGGTCCTTTCACTCATGGTGCCCAACCATCCTTTTACATAAATTGCACATTACTAATTTGATTTACTTATGAGTCTTACTCATTATGAATTTGCTTATAAACTATGTTGGGGTTTCATAAAATTATGACTATTTAATCTTGTTTTGAGCTATGATCTAAGATCTATGATGAGTTTTGATGAGGGTTTTCAATGTATTTTGCAAGATGGTATTACCAAGTATTGGTGGGTTGATTTACTTCATGTGTTCTTGAATGATTTCACTCTTGAATTGTGTGGTTTTATACTAGTATTACACACCTGCCAAGTGTTTGATGAAATATCTTATTTACGATTCTTGAGTTATAGATGGTCTATTGGATGGTTTATGATATAAGTAACTTTATAATTGCATGATTTATATAATTCTCGGTTGTTGATGAGTTATTGATTCCTTACGCTAAGTTTTATGCACTTATGAATTGTGAAAGCCTACTAGATGGGGTTATGAACTACGTTATATGCCTACCCTCCAGCACAAGGCCAATTTCTACATGAAGGGGTTATGAAGTATGTTGTACACCTTACCCTCACGTGTGATTTAATGTTATGCAATGTCTTATACTCATATGAAGGGGTTATGAAATATGTGGTACGTGTCACCCTCATATGTTATTCAAGCATACTAATGCATACTCTATGCCTGAATGATATTATCATGTACGAATCGGAGCTCCACTTGATCATCTTCCCCCTCCACATCGGTAGTACTATCTTTGAAGCAAGTTTGGTGAGTCCTCAACTCCGAGGATGATATCTTTTGATCTTATGTTATGAAAAGAGTCTCTCTCTTTTATGGTATGCTTTGACTATGAGGGGAAGCCCACAAAAGTTATCTTGGCCCCCGCTCTATTCTAAGTTTAGAGGTGTTGTTGGAGAAGTTATATAATGATGCTTTGATCTTTTACTCTCTTGACTCTTGTATGTTTTAAGCTATGAAATACTTCCTTAGTCACTTTGCCCTTATTTCTATTCATTAATTGTTTTTTAATTATTTCTGCGACCAAGGATGTGTCATAATATGTTAAGAGGCTTGTTTAGGGTCCTTTCGAGTTCCTCATTGGTCGTGTCACGTCTAGGTACTAGGCTTGGGTCATGACAATGATGGCATTATAGAACTAGGTTATTAATGACCCTAGAAGTCCAACACACCATATCAATTAAAGTCTTATGCATGTTGTGAAGCGCGCCGCAACTATGAATTGGAGGTTATGAGGCACTTTAGGAAATGTTTCAGTTCTTCGTGATCTATGTCGAGATAGAAGATGAGATAAGGTTTTCTCCCTAATGACTATTCTTTTTTATGCTAGGTCATTCCTATCCCAGAAGGAAGAAGAGCCTGTACACCCGTAGATCCACCGGCCTATCTCGTTCCTCAAGATCCTCAATGGGGAGGGGCTATCGAGATTGAGTTCTGTAATCCATGCCATGACTAAGCAAATCATCCAAGGGGCCCAAGCCCCTCATGCTCCTACTCCGGCTGCTAGGATGAGGGAATTTACAAGAATGAACCCATCGGAGTTCCACAAGTTTAGGATGGATGAGGACCCTCAATAATTCATAGATAAGGTGTGTAAGGTGTTACCCATCATGGGTGTAAGTTTGAAGGGAAAGGCTGATCTAGGATCTAGTGGCTTATCAACTAAAAGATGTAGCTCAAATTTGGTTTGTGCAATGGAAGACCGAGAGAGGAAATCATGATGTCATTCATTGAGAGGAGTTCAAAGTCTCTTTCCTCAATCGGTTCATCCCTCTTGAGTTGAGGGAGACTAAAATGATGGAGTTCATGAACCTTATGCAAGGTTCCATGAGTATGATGGAGTATGCTCTCAAGTTCAGCAAGCTTTCCAAGTATGCTCCACATTTGGTGCCCAAGCTGAGGTCTAGGATGAATAAATTTGTAATAGGTATATCTGACTTGGTGAATGAGCAGTATCATGCCGCCATGTTCATAGGTGATATGTACTTGTCCCGACTCATAACATATTCTGAATAACTCAAAAAAAAAGAATCTTAGAAAAAGGAGAAGTGGGGAGTCTAAAAGGGCGCGGTATGAGGGTGGTTATCAAGGTGTTAAGGGTTGCTTCCAACAAGGTTATGAATTTCAAGGCCAAAGGTCCTCTAGTGCCCAAGGGCCCAAGGCCACAATGGTGGGATGAATTTTCTAAAATTCCAAAAAAGTGATAAACATCATCATGGCAAATGCTTGAAGGATTCAAATACATGTTATGGGAGTAGAAGAGTAGGCCATAACCTTATTGATTGCCCTTACATTTGGAATGAAGGCAAGGATGGTCGTCCAATAGGTCAAGGTGGTCATGTCGATCAAATGGCTCAAAGAGGCCAACAAGGGGGCGCTCCATGACATAATCGGTTCTATGCTCTTCCGGGAAGGAGAGGAGGGGATGAGATGCCTAATGTGGTGACCAGTATGTTAAAGGTTTTGATTTGGTGTTCATGTTTTGACAGGTCCGAGAGTCACTATTTCTTTCATTATTTCTTTTGTTGCTAGTAAAATTTATGTGTGTCACAAATTGCTATTTGTATATCTTAGGTGTCTACCCCATTGGTGAGCCTGTTATTGCTAGAAAGGTTTATAAGGGTTTCCCCATGTTCTTATTCCATAGAGCCTCGTCTTGTGATCTTGGTTGGACTTGGTTTGACGGGTTGGAGGTTTTGTTGTGTTTTGACTACATGCATATCAGGCTTCCTATGAGTGTAGACCCTGTAAGGTTGTAACATGACAATTAAGGATAGACGATCTATTTGGTCAACTACAATGGATTAGTCACTTCTCTAAGATTGATCTTCAGTTCGGGTTTTGTCCCAAGTGAGGATGAGGGTAGGTGATATCCCTAGATATTTTGGACTAGGAGTGAGCATTTTGAGTCATGGTGGAGTTGTTTGGTTGACTAGTACACTGACTATGTGTGTGGGTTTCATGAATAGGGTCCTAAAACTCTACCTTGACATGTTTGTGGTGGTGTCTAGTAATGAAATATTAATTAATTTAGAGCTTGTTAATCATTTGGGGGTAGTTTTGCAAATTTTGAGGAATGAGAGGTTGTTTGCTAAGTATGATAAATGTGAATTGTTGGTAACAAGAAGATAGTTAGAGCTCCTTAAGGATTATTATACGAGTGCACTATCACCCCAATAAGTCTAATATTGTGGCCGATGCTTTAAGTTGGGTGTCTATGGGTGGCTTAGCATATGTCGATGAAGGTGGCAAAGAGGTGACTGGAGAGGTCCATCAGTTGTCTAGAGTGGGAGTTAAGTTGGAGGGAGTTGAGAAAGGTAGTGTAGTGGTTTTGATGGTATCAAATCTTCTTTGGATGATGAGGTCAATTCAAAGTAAGACTTTGACGCCACGTTGCTAGAGTTGAATGATTTGGTGGAAGGTGTTGAAGTAGAGGTGTTCTCCTGGGGTAGATGGCATTATTAGGTACTAAGATAGGATATGTGTGCTTGTATCAATGAATGGGTTCACCTGGAAATCCTACCCTTCAAGGGTGGTCCAATTTGGCAAGAAAAGGAATTGAGTCTAGGGTTTGTGGGTCCTTATAGAATGGAGGAGGATTGGTAAGGTTGCATTTGAATTAGAGTTGTCTTTGGATATGGATATGGTTCGTCCTGTTCTTCATGCATCTAGGTTGAGGAGATGTGTTGGTGACTCAAGTGCTACAGAACTCTTTGAGCTTGTGGGTGTTATGGAGGATGAGTTGGCTTAGGAGAAGGTCCTAGTGTAGATATTGGATGGGTGGGTGGAAAAGTTGATTAATAAGGATGTAGTGCTTGTCAAAACCCTTTGGAAGAATAGTCAAGTCAAAAGTTACATTTGGGGAGCTGGAGCAGGCCTGAAACAATATATCTGTACCTTTTGCATTTTATTCAAGCTTAGGATAACAAATCAAGTTCCTTTTATGATTCTAGGTCTTAAGTTTCAACCCTTATGTCTTTTGTATGCATTCATGTTTAAATTGAGAAGTTGATGGTGATTTCGATACTTATGTTCAGATTTTTGAAGTGATGTTTAAGTGCATTGTTGCATTCTTGTGAGGGCTAAAAATTATCTTGCTTACTTCTCTTATATACATTTCTTAGACATTTGGGGTCAAATGTTCCCAAGGGGGAGATATTGAAATGACCCCAAAAAGTAATCGAAAATGTGCCTCAGAAAGGCGCATAATCATAATTTCCATATATCTCAAAATCATTGCATGATATCAAAAATCTAACCTAGTGTTCTCATTCAGGAGGCAAAATTGGGTGGGGGACTGGTCTAGCCCAATTTCTAGAGAAACCATAACAAAATTTAGTTTTCCAAATTTTTGGAAAAACAGTGAGGGTCCCTACACCCACACCTGGCGAGACGCGGCCAGCGTGCGGACTAGTGTATTTATGTGCCAGTTTTTTTAAATTCGACCTAAGGCCGTGTGTTCTTAGGCCTAAGCCTTCCTTTGCGTTAAAACACCTATACTTAGTCATTTTTCAATCCCTTATCATACAAGACATTCCCCGAAACCCTCTCTAACACTTAGACAAATATTTCACCCAAAATGCAAGTGCCCCAATCTCATTTCGTATCTAAGGATTTCATTCAAGCTTCAAGTTCTCATAAAAATCTTCATCAAGGAAATCTCCAAAGTTGAGGTATGTGGATTTCAACCATTGGGTCCTTTCACCTATGGTGCCCAACCTTCCTTTTTACATAAATTGCATGCTTCTAAGTTGATTTACTTATGGGTCTTACTCATTATGAATTTGGTTACAAACTATGTTGGGTTTCATAAAATTATGACTGCTTAAGCATGTTTTGAGCTATGAATCAAAGATCTATGATAAGTTTTGATGAGGGGTTTCAATGTATTTTGCAGGATGGTATTACCAAGTGTTGGTGGGTTGATTTACTTGAAGTTTTCTTACATGATTTCACTCTTGAATTGTATGGTTTTATACTAGCATTACTCACCCACCAAGTGTTTGATAAAATGTTTGATTTAGGGTTCTTGAGTTGTTGATAGTCTATTGCATGGTTTGTGATTTAAGTAACTTTATAATTGCATGATTTACATAAGTCTCGGTTGTTGATGAATTATTGAGTCCGTATGCTAATGTTTATGCACTTATGAATTGTAAAATTCTGTAAGATTGGGTTATGAACTATGTTATATGCCTTACCCTCTAGTAAAAGGCCAATTTCACGAAGGGGTTATGAACTATGTTGTACACCTTATCCTAATGTATGATTCGATGTACTGCAATGTCTTATACTCATATGAAGGGGTTATGAACTATGTGATATGCCTCACCCTCATAGGTGATTCAATATTTTGTATTATCTTATTTTCACATGTAGGGGTTATGACCTATGCCACCTTTCTACCCTCATGTGCTATTATTATCTCATGCTTACATGTAGGGGTTATGACCTATGCTATCTCTTTACCCTCATGTAATACCCATTATCTACTAGAAGGGCTTATAACTTATGTTATATCCCTCACTCTCTAGTACAAGGTATTTGGATGATCCAATCATGTCACCTTATTGTGTTAAACACATTATGTAAGTATGACTTTTTTTCAAGCATTTTTTACTTTAAGCATTGTTCATCCATGCCATGTTGCTAATATACTATCTCTTGCTTATGATTATGCATTTCAATTATATTTTCCATCTCTTGTTGCATTGCACCCTACATGCTTAGTACATTCAAACATACTAATGCATATTGTATTCCTACATGATGTTACCATGTAGGAACCAGAGCTCCACATGGTCATCTTCCCCTTGCACGTGACTAGTACTATCTTTGAAGCAAGTTCGGTGAGTCCTTAATTCCGAGGACAAAATCTTTTGATCTTATATTATGCAAAGACTCTCTTTGTTTTATGGTATTCTTTGACTATGAGGGTGAGGCTAGAAAAGTTTTCTTGGCCCTCCACTAAATTCTAAGTTTAGAAATGTTGTTGGAAAAGTAATGTAATAATGTTTTTGAATCTCTTGACTCTTCCATGTTTTAAGATATGAAAGACCCCCTTAGTCCTTTTTCCCTTATTTCTATTCTCTTATTGTTGTTTAATTACCTTCGCGACCAAGGATGTGTAATGATATGTTAAAAGTCTTGCTTGGGGTTCCTTCGGGTTCCCCATTCGCCATGTCACGTCTAAGCACTAGGCTTGGTTCATGACAACCACAAACAAAACAAGTTCGGATTTGAAGACCCTATTCATAAGATCCATGAAGATAGTCAGTGCATTAGTCAACCCAAAAGACATAACCACGAATTCATAGTACCCATACCTAGTCCAGAACACCATCTTGGGAATGTCACACTCTCTCACCTTCACTCAGTGATACCTAGATCGAAGATCAATCTTAGAGAAGTGACTAGCCCCATGATGTTGGTCAAATAGATCATCAATCCTTGGTAAAAGGTACTTATTCTTGATGATGACCGATTAAATTGTCGATATGCAATGTACATTCTAAAGGACCTATCCTTCTTCTTCAAAAATAGTACTGGTAAACCCCCAAGGTGATTGGTCAAGCCTAATAAAGTCCTTCTCCAACAAATCCCTCAATCGCTCCTTTAACTCCTTTAACTCCACAGGGACCATACAGTAAGGGAGTATAGAAATGGGTTGAGTATTGGGAAGGAGGTTTACACCAAAGTCTATTTCCCTTTTGGGAGGAACACCAGGAAGATCATTAGGGAAGACATCAAGAAACTCATTAATCACCAAAACCGACTCTATAGGAGGGACCTTGGACTCAACATCCCTAACCCTCACAAGATGATAGAAACAACCCTTAGAAATCAATGTGTGGGCTTTAATGCAAGAAATGAATCTACCCTTGACCACCACATCATGACTCTCCCACTCAAGAACGGGTTCATTTGGGAACTGGAATTTGACCCTACAGGTTCTACAATCAATACAAGCATAGTATGCGTGTAACCAATCCATCCCAAGAATGACATCAAAATCCACTATATCCAACTCAATAAAATCATACGGCAATATTCTATGCAAAATGCAAATAGGATAATTTTTATAGACTCTTCTAGCAATAATAGATATACCAACTGGAGTAGAAATTTCGTATGGCTCATACAACAATTTGGGTTCAAAATGAAACTTTTTGGCAAAAAAAGGTGTAACAAAAGAAAGAGTGGCAATCGGCGACGACATCAGGCACCTCATCTAACACCTTGTCTCCCTTAGAGAGTATAGAATAGATTGTGCCTTGGGGCACCATCTCGTTGGCTATCACTCCCCTTAGGAACCGCATTAGCACCTTGTGTACGAACATCCTCACCCTGGTTCTGGTTACAAGGGCAATCTATCGCCTTATGCCCCACGTCCCCACAATTATACAAGTATTAGTATCTCTCAAGCATGGGCCACTATGACCCTTACCACATTTTGGACACATAGAATTAGGAACCACCCCACTATCACCTTGGACCCTTGGGTTGTCATTGGCAAACCTTCTATTAGGAGCATAAGAAGACCCTTGGCCTTAATAAAACTGGCCATCTTTGAGACTTTGGAATTTACCATCAAAATGGGCCCTTGGCCTCATCAGTCCTCCTTTTTCTAAGCTTTAATTGTTCGGCATATGTCATTATGCTAGACAAATCCATGTCACTTATCAACATAGTGGCATTACATTCCTTATTAACCAAATCGGATACCCCCCATCACCAATTTGTTCATTCTAGACCTTGGATTGGCAACCGATTGTGGAGCATATTTGGAGATTTGGTTAAACTTGAGGGCATACTCCCTCACACTGATAGATCATTTCTTTAAATTCATGAACTCTATCATTTTGGCCTCGCTTAGCTAAAGAGGGAGGAGCCGATTGAGAAATACCGCCTTAAACTCCTCCCAAAACAGAAAATTGTTGTTCCCCTTCTCCTCCTTCCATTGAGTAAACCTTATTGAGGCCACTCCTTTGAGTTGGTAGGCCGCCAACTCTGCTTTCTCCTCTAATCTAACACCCATACTAGAAAACACTTTGTCACCTCATTAATAAATTCTTGAGGGTCCTCATCAACTTTAGACCCATGAAACTCTGGTGGGTTCATCCTCATGAAATCCCTTTCCCTATATGCTGGAGTAGGAGCATGAGGGGCTTGGGCCCTTTGGTTGATTTGATTAGTCACGGCTTGAGCTAGAATGGCGATAACATACCGGAACTCTCCATGAATTAGTTGTTCTTCGGGTGTACGAGTTTCTTCTTCCTCTTGGTATAGGCATGATCTAGCATAGCATAGATAATTCATTAGGGGAAAGCCTTACCTTAACATCTATAGAACAACATGGATCAACAAGAAGGGAAACATTTCCTAAAATGCCTCATAGCCTCTTACTCATAGTTGTGGTACACTTCACAACCATGAATAAGAATAATCAACATGATGTGTTGGATGCCGAGGACTATTAACAACCTAGGCTCTAATACCACCTTTTTCATACCCGGGCCTAGGTCCTAGACGTGATACCGGTAGTATGAGCTTTCCCTTTCCTTGATGTTACACAGGATGCGCAATGGGGGGTAGTACGAGGTGACTGATAGCAT
>JAABOM020114469.1:0-23600 GCA_011800125.2 Solanum clarkiae | reverse complement strand
AAAATTCACAACAATCCTTAGGACACATGCTGTCCAGAATTTTCAGCATATACTTAATCAACATAGTCTCTTATTTTTCATGAAGAAAACTTATTAAACACTCAACTATAATCACTAACCTTTACCTTCAAGGTTGAGTGGCTCCTTAAGAACCCTAAAAGATTCGTTTGGCTGCTTTACAAAGTCAGGAACAGTTAAGAGAAAACTTGGAGAATAATCTGATTTTTCTGTGTTGGTCAAGTTGAAAATGAATTATGGGAGCTGCTTTAAACCCTTTTCAAAGGGGAGATTTGGACGAATTACTAAGGAATTTTTAGCCTTACATTACCAAGCTAGTGATGCAGATCATTGTCCCTTTCGCTTGGTCCTTAAGGGGCTCCAAATTGATGGGCCTTTGCAGCCCATTTTTCAGCTTTCTTCTTAATTAGTTTGGGCCTAATTTATCAAAGACATTATGATGTTTTTGGGCCCCTTTTAATATCCTCCTTGGGCTGAACATATAGTCCATTTATGATGTTAAATCTTGGGCTAAAGTTACACCTTTAACACGGACTGTATTCGTAATCGGACCTGGACTAATCTGACGTCGGGCCTCATCTTCATTTAGTTAGCAAATTTAAACTAAGCAAGTAGGTGACTCACCTGCTACCTTCTTAAGTCCTACAAGTACCTCAATTCTCTCACTTTGTTTAGGGTTGTGATCTCCTCAATTTGACACCAAACGTGTATGCACTCGACCCTCTTAAGCATTAGATCCACATATCGCCCATTAACATGAGATTCAAGCACTTTTAAAAATTGGTGCTAATTTGATCAAACCATATCATGTTTTATTTTCATAGTACTAGTATATATAAAATGTGGGGTGTTACAAACTTCTCTTCCCTAAATTGCTCCTTCAACTCTTTTAACTCCATCGGGGCCATACGGTAAGGGCAAATAGAAATGGGTTGAGTATTAGAAAGGAGGTCGACACCAAAGTCTACTTTCCTTTTGGGAGGAACACCGCGAAGATTATTAGGGAAGACATCAAGGTCTCATTAGACACTGGAACCGACTCTAGAGGAAGGACCTTGGACTCAACATCCCTAACCCTCACAAGTTGATAGAGACACCCCTTAGAAATCAACTTATGGGCTTTAATGCAAGAAATAAATCTACCCTTGATCACAACATCATGACTCTCCTACTTAAGAACGAGTTAATTTGGAAATTAGAATTTGACCCTACGGGTTCTACAATCAATATAAGCACAGTATACATGCAACTAATCCACCCCAAGAATAACATCAAAATCTACCATATCAAACTCAAAAAAATCGTAAGGCAATATTTTATGCAAAATGCAAATGGGATAATTTCTATTAAACCCTTCTAGCAACAATATGCACCAAAGAAAGTAAGAACTTCATAAGACTCTCACAAAAATTTGGAATTACATGAATCTTTTGGCAACAAAAGGAGTAACAAAAGAAAGAGTGGCACCCGGGTCTATCAAAGCATACACATCGACATCAAGAACCTTTAACATACCTACAAAATACCCTGCCAAGTCTAGTGATCCCCTAGAGAGGTGCGGTTGGAAACATTGATGGTCAACTCCATAATCCTTAGTAATCCATAAATAATGCCCCGACTCATGATTTTTTGCACCACACTCGAAACATTCACTCAAACTAGCCATACAATCTCTCGAATAGTACCCTTCACACTTATGACTCATGGGGAAAACTTGAACATCAATACCTTTTCCTTGAGGACCACCTACTCTACTATTGATTTGAGCACAATGGCAACCACTATTTTGTGACCAAATTCCCCACAACCAAAGCAAGCATTAGACTTCTTCAAAATGAGCCTCCATGGCCTTTCCCACACTTTTGGCATGTAGGGAAAACTTGCACACCAACACCCTTGCCTTTCCTTTGAACATATGAGCAACTAGAAAGCTTGTGGTCTATCTTGCCACACTAAAAGCATGCACCCGTGTCTCCTACATATTCCATCGTGATTTCACCCACATTTTGGGTACCTAGGATGAATCCTTCCACCACAGCCACCGGGCTTAGCGTATGGAAGCCTACCTTTAAGTTGAGCTATCCTTCCCCCTTCCTTGGAGGCCACAGGGAAATCCCTCATTTTGTGCCTTACGCTGCCACACTTGAAACAACCTTTAACTCCCGCCAAACTCTTCCCTTGAAGCTCCTTGCCACACCCATCATAATTGATGAAATTGATCCTCTTCTTGTGGTACTTGGGCACCTGTGGAGTAGTAGAAGATGAGGCACCACTTACTCAGGCCCTCTTATCCTCACTCTCCTTTCCTTTATCCCTTGAAGTCTCGGGAGTACGCACTTGTTAATTGACTTGAGTGGTCATCGCTTTGGCCAATAGCCATAGATCATTATGAACCTCCGCATTTGACACGTCACCATCCTGAATAGCTTAAGACATATTCTGAAAAGCAATGATTGAGAATAAGATATAAGCCTTAGAGGACTTGACTCTATCGCATGATATAGATCATGAATAAATAAAACGTTTCCTAAAACGTCTCATAGCTTCACAACCATGAATGAGACTATAATTGATGCAGTGTATTTGATGCCGAGGACCATTAACAACCTAGTTCTGTGATACCAAGTTTGTCATGACCCAAGCCTAGGGTCTAGACGTGACATAGTGAATCCCAAACAAGCCTCTTAGCATATCATTACACATCCATGATTGCAAAAGCAATTATACATCAACAATAGATTAAAAAAAAAGGAAATACACGGCTAAGGGACGTCTTTGATACCATAGAAGCATAACAAGCTGATAGAATAGCATTATCATGTCTTAAGGTTCCAATAACACCTCTAATAAATAAATTGGAGTGGGGGCCAAGATAATCTACGAGCTCACCTTCATGTTCATAAGTTTCCAACATAAGAAGAGTTAATACATAACATAAATTAAAAGAAGTATGTCCTCGGAGTTGAGGACTCACCAACTTGCTTGAGAGAAATTGTACTAGCCCAGTGAAGGAGGAGGATGATCAACTGAGGCTCCGTCTCTAACATGGTAACATCATGTAGGCATAAAGTATGTGTTAGTAAGTTTGAATGTAATAAATATGTAGGTTGCAATGCAACAACAGATAAGCAACATAGGCAAAATGAAATTTCATAAGCAATGGATAGCATAAAAACAATATGACATGTATGAATGATGCTTCAAGTAAAACATGCTTATATCTAACATAATACATGTGTAGGAAGATACCATCATCATAAACCAAGAAAACTTAGTACTTGAAATCCAAGGTAAACCACCCCTTGGAAGTGATTGAGGAATCAACCCGTCAATTGGTTGACGACATGGCCACCCCGTCCCAAGTGATTGAAGAATAAACCCCTCAAATGGTTGACAGCATGACCACCCCCATCCCAAGTGGTTGAGTAATAAACCCCCCCCAATTGATTGACAACATGATCATCCCCATCCCAAGTGATTGAGGAATCAACCCCCCAATTGATTAATGGTGATACTACCCTCCTATCAAGATGGTTGAGGCAACTTACCGCTCCTCAACTAGGTATGCTCAACTCAGAACATTATAAGTACTTTTCATGGAAAAAACTCATATAAACATTCCTTTCACCCTTATAAAGTCATTCAAGTAATATATCATATAATAGATCATCAATAGCTCAAGAATCCAAAACTGGACATTTTATCAAACACTTGGAGGGTATGTACTACTAGTATAAAACCATGCAATTCAAGAGTGAAATTATGCAAGAAAACTTGAAGTAAATCAACCCACTAGCACTTGGTAATACCCTCATGCAATATACATTGAAACCCTTCATCAAATCTTAAAGTAAATCATACATTCATAGCCCAAAACATGTTTAAACAATCAAAATTTAATGAAACCCGAACATAAGTCATAGTCAAATTCATAATAAGTAAGACCCATAAGTAAATCAACTTAGAAACATATAATCTATGTAGAAAGGAATGTTGAGCAGCATGGGTGAAAGGACTCAATGGTTGAAACCCACATACTTCAACTTTGGAGAATTTCTTGATGAAGATTGAGATGAGAACTTGAAGCTTGAGTGAATTTTTTAAGATCCAGAATGAGATTTTACACTTGAATTTAAGTGAAATATTTGTGTAAGTGTTTGAGAGAGTATTGGAGAATGTCTTGAATGATATGAGATTGTAAAATGACTAAGTATAGGTGCTTTTATGCATAGGAAGGCTTAGGCGCAAGACTCCAAAGCCTTAGGCCGAGATAAAAAATATTGGCAACAAGATACATTGTTCCGCGACAGGTCCGTATTGTGGAGCAGTCGCGTGCTGCTACAGAATTACAAAATTGGTGAAATTCATTTTTCACTACGGTTCCTCTAAAATTCAGATTATACCTATTGCCCACTCAATATTTCCCCCTGAACAAGAATATGAAGTCAGATTTTTGATATGGTGCATAGATTTTGAGATATATGGAAATTATAATTATGGGCATTTTTTAGGCATATTTTCTGGCACGTTTGGGTCATTTTAGGGATCTACTAAGATGTATCGGGATTTGAAGGAGGTGTATTGGTGGCATGGTATGAAGAAAGATATAGCCAAGTTTGTATCTGAATGTCCTAATTGTCAACAAGTGAAAGTGGACTATCAAAGGCTCGACGACTTGACTTAAGACATTGAGATTCATATTTGGAAGTGGGAGGATGTGAATATGAATTTTGTGGTTTATTTGCCCTAGACCCGAAGTTAATTTGACTCTATTTTGGTTATCATTGACTGTATGACTAAGTCGGCTTATTTTCTACTGATCAAAACTACTTTTGGCGTCGAATATCATGCAAGGTTGTACATTCAAGAGTCAGTGAGGTTGCATGGGGTGCCTAGGTCTATCATATCATATCATGGTACCCAATTTACATCCCACTTTTGGAGATCATTTCAAAGGGGACTTGGTACTAAGGTTAAGTTGAGCACCGCCATTCACCCTTAAACCAATGGACAAGTTGAGACGATAATTCAAACCTTGGAGGATATGTTGAGGTCTTGTGTGTTGGAGTTCAAAGGTAATTGAGATGACCATCTTCCACTCATTGAGGTTACTTATAGTACTAGCTTTCATGCTAGCATTGATATGGCTGTGCACGCCTTCTATGGAGGAGGTTTAGGTCTCCAGTGGTATGTTTTGAGTTAGGGAAAATCGTATTGATTGGCCTAGATTTGGTGTTGGAGGCTATGAAGAAAGTGAAGTTGATTAGGGAGAGGTTGAAGAAGGCCAAAATTCACCAAATGTCCTATTCGGATGTTAGAAAGAGTGACCTTAAGTTTCATGTTGTTGATTGGATGTATGTGAAGGTTTCACCAAAAAGGGTATGATGTGTTTCAGTACGAAGGGCAAGCTAAGTCGTCGGTATGTAGGCCTTATGAGATTGTGGAGAGAAATGGGAATGAGGCTTATAGGTTGGAGTTTCCTCCGAAATTGAGTTTTATTTAGCTGGTCTTCCATGTGTCCATGTTCATAAAATTGGTTGGTGATCCTAGCACTATTGTGCCTTAGGAAGGTGTTGAAGTTGAGGAGAACTTATCGTATGAAGAAATTTTGGTGGAGATTTTTGATAGGCGAGCAAAATGGCTTCATAGCAAGAATATGGCTTCGATTAAGGTTCTATGGAGAAATGAACATGTGGAGTACTATGTGGGAGGTAGAGTTAGACATGATGAAATGATATCCCCATCTTTTCCAATCTACTCAAGCCTAAAGTATTAGGTTCTTCCTTTTCTAAATGATCCTAGCACTTTCATTCTTGAGTCACATGACATGACATGCTTATATGTGCACGAAAATGATTTTTTATGATGTTTTAAAATGATTTGAATATGTTTCAACATGAGCTTTAATGACTATATGATTATCAAATGATGAATTATGCATTGTATCTTGTGTTCAGAAGTTTCATGTTGTACGTCAAACCTTTAAAGCCTTATTCTTGCACATTTGAGGATGAATGTCCCCAAAGGGGAGATGATATAATGACCTAGACATTGTCAGACCTTTCAGAGATTAAATATTTCAGTTTCGGAAGGTTTTGGACCAAGGTGACGCTCTGTGGGAGCCCTCATGGTTCGTGTGAGGTCACACGGACCATGTAGGGCCTCCTTGGAGTGACCTTTGGCCTTATGTTGGATATTGGGAACTTGGATTGGAGTTTCAAGCTAAGGCACGCCACACTTGGACCCCACACAGGCCATGTGACACTTTATGGACCGTGTGTAGGGCCGTGTGTTGGCCTTAAGCTTGGAATCCCACCGTTTAGGACCAAGTATGGTGACACGACCCCTCACACGTCTCGTGTGGTATGACAAAGACCGTGAGGCCCCATATATGGCTTCCGAAGTGTAATTTTTTGAGTATAAAATCACCTTCTCATAGCTTCATCGTGAGATTTCTCTAAGGAGGGGGACACGGTTGGGTACAAGGCCCCCGTAGCTTCACACGACTCGTGTGACCTTCTTTATAGATGATTTCGTCAAATTGTTTTCTAAGTATGGGATTATCATTCCGGATCTTCTTCAAGTGAAATTTTTCTATGTATGGTTTCATAGGCAATTACGTGATCCGCGTAGTGCCACACGAACCGTATACCCTTCCTCGAGACGAAATATTTGTTTTTCTAACTCATTTCAATAATGGTGTTTTTGTGAATGTGGTTTATTCTAAAGGTCTTTGGGACTTCCTATGCTACCTAAAGACTTCCTAATGGCCTAAACTCTATTCCTATCATTCAAATTCATTCCTCACATTTGAAAACTCTCTCAAGCCTTTTTCAAAGAATTCTTATGGGGTGTAAACATGGTAATCAAGAGAAAGCTCACTCTTCTTCAAATTTATCTATAAATTTCTTCACTTTTTAAGGTATATGGGTTTTGATTATTGGTCCCTTTCAACCAAGAAGACCCAAACACTTTTCAAGTGATTTTCATGAATTTTATACTTTAAATATGGGTTTTCAATATTATGATTTATTAAATTCAATTGATGTGTGGACTACAATTATTTAATGATTTTAAGTCGACTAAATCCCTATTATGATGGTTTACATTGAAGTTATGAAATAATGAATGTGCATGTCCCCTTCAAAGCTTGATTTATGCATGGGTAGTCTATATTATGTTTTAAATGTGAATTTTACTTGCGTCTTTACTTAGATTTCATGATGTTTTGTTAATTTCAGATTTAGTCTCATTACCCATGCTATACTCCCATTACTCATAGCATGCATTCATGTTCATGGATTTTATGGAAATTATGAAGTTGGTTAAACTCAGTTATGTTTATGTAAATGATTTTGAAAAGATATTAATTATGACAAGGATGTAATCACATAAATGTTTATTGTTATTGGCTCTTTGAGCATATTGGGTACTTTCACCATATTGTCATGAGCATGAGCTATTCCTATGTATAAATATCATGATTGTGAATTATGGTTTAGGTTTTGAGCCTAAATGTGCATTGAAAAGATTTGTAATGACTATTGCCTCTTTTGAATGCATATATATGTATAAATATTCTTGTGAGATGTCCTGACTTAACACTGATGGATTAGGAGCATTAGGGCTATTCCCAAGGGCCCTATCCTTTTCCTAGAACTATGAACCAGCATAGGAATGGAAGCCATTAACGAAATGACTGGGTTGTAAGAAATTGTTATACATTGATATGATATGATATATTAATGTAAATCCTTTTGAAATGATGTGTTCATAAGGAAGGTGACAATCCACCCAAAAAAAGACGTGGTTCGTAAAGTGTGATATAGATTACCCTTGGCAAGTAATCTTATCCTACCGATCGGAGGTCTTTATTGGACTAATTCATGTTATAGCTCACATGGGTTTGATTTGTCGGTTATAGTCCATCCCCACTATATATGAATATTTGTGTATTTCGTGCATCATTGTTTCATAGAATATTGTATATTACCCTTCTTTGATATATGACTCTCTCTATATTATGTGTCCCGTCTAACATTGAAATGCAGGTTTAGTAAGTCATATACATTGCATGGCCCCATATTTAGTACATTCAGATGTACTAATGCATACTTTTTCTCAAATAATCTCACCATGTAGGGACAGAGGAGTACATTCATCCACCGTACGACGTCTAGCTCGGATCTCAAGTTTTTCTTATTGTGGTGAGCCCTATCTTCCTAGGACAAAGCACCATCTCTCTACCTATGGTGCTCTACTTATTTTATTTACTTTGAGGGTACGCCAGGGGTATGTCTTGGCCCCTGACCCATCTTTTAAATAGAGGCATTGTTATACATCTTGTAAACTCCTTTATGATTATATGTTTTGTGTTATGATTGGAAAATTGTGTTATGTCTTTGGCAACCTGTTGTTTACTGTTATGTGGTTTGGTCATAAGCTTTTTGATACGATTATTTATATAAAGTGAAACCCACCCTTTAGTATCTATATTCTACGTGCTTCGTAAATTCATGTTACTCTCATTCCCTATGACATCTCCATAGCATCAGTCCTATTCTCCCATCCCTATGTGTTTACTATTCGAATATGCTTTCGAATCGATGATGTGAATATGGATACTACAAGGCTTATTTAGGAACTCTCGGGTTCCCGATGATGTGAATATGGATACGATAAGACTTATTTGGGGACTCTCAGGTTCCCATTCGCCATGTCACTCCTAGAACCTAAGTCAGGGTCGTGACAACTAGCAATAGTCTCTGAGTATCAGTCATGCAAGTGTACCCTCTTGGGGCATCATAGTGCACCTGATTACTAACATTCCTATGACGCTTATGAATGATAATGCAGTTAACAGGATGGGCACATGTTGATGGAAGGTATCACTGCAGGGGAATTGGTACCACAGTGTTTGTATTTATTAGATATTAATGACTTTTAGAAAATATTTTATGAATATTTTGGATTGACATATAATATTTTTCTTTTATGTCTTCTGTTTGAATGGTTATGTAAAGATGGTGTTGAATAGTCCTATTTATTAAATGGTTCTATTGTTATGAAATGTTACAGTATGGTAGATACTGAAAAAAAACAAGTAGATAGGTTGCTTTAGCAACTGCTGCAACTATTTAAAAAATCTTTGCAAGTAAATAGCCTTCTTCAGCAATTGCTGCAACTATTTAAAAAAATCTTAGCAAGTAGATAGCCTTATCTAACAATTGCTTCAAAACTATTAGCAAATAGATTATTGGATTTAGCAATTGTTGAAATTGCTAAGAAAATTTTCAGTAAATTATTGAATAATTTAATTTTTAATTGATTATATAAATAATATTAACTATCAATAAAATAATTTATATGTATTATAGTACTTAGACTTGAGTTTATTGGTGATTTCGTGCAATTACATAGTAATTTGTTCATCATTGACAATAAATCGAGTAATTGAACGTATGATAAACCTTAATCGAGCAATTTGATTGTTCATTGTATAAATCATATTAGTTAATAAATAAAGTAGTTAGTATGTATTATAGTTCTTAGACATAAGTTTGGTGGCGATTTCGTGCAATTACATATTTGTAAATTTGGTGGTGATATTCGTGCAATTATATATTTGTTCATAATAGATAGTAAATCAAGTAATTGAATGCGTAATCAACCTTAATCGAGTTTGGTGACAATTTCATGCAATTACACAGTAGTTTATTCATAACATCAACAACAATTATCTAAGTTGCTTCAACAAATTCAATACTTTTCTAAAAAGTTTCTCAATAATTTCAATAATTACTAAATCAGTCAACTCACTTACTAAGAATATCTCAACAAGTATAACAGTTGTCGAAAGAGTCTTCCTTACTTGTTGAAAATTCTTAGCAAATGAGTTGTCTGATTTAGTAATTGTTAAGAAATTTTTTAGAAAATTATTGAATAATTTAATTGTTAATCATTATCTAAATAATATTAAATAATAAATAAAATAATTTTGATGTATTATTATATAGACTTGAGTTTTGTAACAGATTTGTATAATTTGTTCATAACACATAATAAATAAAGTGATTGAACGCGTAATCAACCTTAGTCAAGTAGTTCGATTGTTAATTAATTATATAAATCATATGAATTGATAAATAAAGTAACCTTTATGTATTATAGTACTTAGACTTGAGTTTGGTGGTTATTTTTGTGCAATTTCATGATAATTTGTTCATTACAGAAAATAAATCGGGTAATTGAATGTGTAATCAACCTTAATCAAGAAATTTGATTATTAATTGATCATATAAATCATATTAATTGATAAATAAAGTAATATTTCATATTATAGTACTTACACTTGAGTTTGGTGGTGATTTTGTGTAATTATATAGTAATTTGTTCATAACAGACAATAAATCGAATAAATGAACGTATAATCAACCTTAATCGAGCAATTTGATTGTTAATTGATTATATAAATCATATTTAATTGATAAATAAAGTAATTTTAATGTATTGTAGTACTTAGACTTGAGTTTGGTGATGATTTTGAGCAATTACATAGTAATTTGTTCATAACAGAGACAATAAGTATCTAAGTTGCTTCAATAAATTTAATAATTTGCTGAGATTTTTTTTTCAAGCACAAAAGTTGCTGAAAATGTATTACCTACTTGCTAAGGATTTTCTCAACAACTATAACAGTTGCTAAAAGAGTCTACCTTACTTGTCGAAGTTTCTCTCAGCAAGTACAATAATTGTTGAAGGTACTACGACATGCTGAGAAACTTTTTCAGCAAGTTAAACAATTGATGAAGCGACTATCTTACTTGTTGAAGATTTTCTCAGCAAGTAAATTAGTTGCTTAAGCGAACTTTTACTTGCTTAGGATTTTGTCAGCTAGTGAAGTAGTTGTTAAATAAATTTTCCTACTTTAAGAAGATTTATTCAACATTAATACTGTCAATTTCTTTTTTGAGAACTGAAACATTCAACAACAATACCTGTTCAACATCAATATTTAAAAATTAAGAAACTTTTACAAATAACAAGTAGCAATCGAAATCTACAACTGTAGAGTACTTCGCTCCGAGCATGTTATTCTTTTACGTCCACTTCTTTTACACATGGAACATTTGTTTTTCTTTGTTGAGAATGATTCTTCGATTTCTTTTTGTTTCTTCTTAAGCCTTCTTTCCACCCTGCCTGGCTCAACATATGGAGGATGTATTTCCCTCTTAAAATATTCCGTAGGAATTTTTCAAGTATTTACGGACGGTACAGGTTTAATTTATTCTAAATATGGAAAATGATATGCATCTATCTCATAATATGAAGATGAGTATTCATAAATGCGCCTTCTAAAATCATCACCATATGGACATCGGAACGTTGTCATAGCATGTGGACATGGTATTTTATCAAGGTCAAAGACTTTATTGGTGCAAGATTTACATTGCAAATTAACCATTGCAACTGCATTATGACTATGTTGGCAGTTTGATGAACCAATATCTTATTCCTCAAATTGACATTGTTGGTGATTTTTTGTTCTATTTTTGGAATAAAGAAGGTTAATACATGATGTTCTGTCAAAATAAAGCACATTTAATACCTAAAACAAGGGATTTTGTGAGTTCTTAATATGACTATTTATGATTTTTATTTGTTTTTGTGTTTTTTTTGCAGAAAAGTTAAGTTGACATGATTCTGAAGAAAAATTATAGATTTTGCTGAAGCTTAGGACATACGAGCATACTTACGAGTTGTAGCCAAAGATACGAGTCGTAGGGTGTGTCCTAGCGAGAATCAGAGACCAAAAATTCAGACATCTGCTAAGTAGAGGTCACCCCTATGAGGCCATCCTATGAGTCATAAGTTTCTCTACGACTCGTATAGGTGGACTACTAGCAGGAATTAAAGAGCCAAAATGTTAGACGAAAAAGTAAATACCAAGACTAAGAGAGGAACATACGAGTCGTAGCTCAAGTGATGACTTGTACATATGGGTTGTACCTGTTTAGTCCAAGATGCCAAGAACCTGATAAGAGATCCTAACTACAACTCGTAGGATGTCCTACGAGTCGTATCTGGTAGACTTATCAATTGCAAGCTGTATTTTCTGAATAAATTCTAGGGTTATTTTGTATATACTACACATAGTTTAAGTTAGGATTTTAGAAATGAGTTCGACCAGGAGACATTTTATAATCATCTTTTGAATCTTTTCTTAGTTTTTTAGATCAGTTTATTATTCTCTCTTGGGAAATCCATTTTTGGGGATTGCAAATCTTGTCTTGTACTCATTGTTGATCAATCAAGCTTTTGGGTTTGCAACTTGGTGCCTACAATCTTCATTGTTGTTGGTTAAACTCTCATTTATGTCTTGTATATGCATTTTTGCTTGTTTTGCCTTAGCCATGAGTAGCTAAGCGCCCACAACTTAGAGTTGTTAGAACCATGGGTAGTTGAATTGAGATAACCTATGTTTATTGTATTTCTTTGATTGGAATTTTGCATGTATTGTCTATTACCCTTTATTATGATTGTTGTTTGGTGGTGGCCAATATCAAACACTGCCTATTATCCCGATCCAGACCAAGGTAGTGACGAATAGGAAAAAGAGAGTAGATGAAAGGATTCGATCGATGTCTTCTCATCTAATCAACCGCACCTGACCAAGGGGAGGTTAACTGGAAAAATTGGTAACGATTAGTTGGCACACCATGGTTGCCGATCAAGTGTCATGGTGAAATTCGACCTTCACCTTCACAAGAGGGATGGAAGAACCTAAGTTACCATCCTGCATGCTAATCTTCAACTTTCATTATGTTACCTAGGGTAGTCGAATCAATGAACCATGGGGAACACAATTCCTAAGTTGTCCCAAAAAGTAAGTGTTTTTCGGTGCAGTAGTATAGTCGTAATTTTACTTTTGTTTTTGAATCACAAAAATCCCCCTATTTAGAGATTTTAGTTATCGATGCTTGAAATGATTAGTAGTGAAGTCTTGTAGTCAAGCCCTGTATTCCCTGTGGATTCGACCCTATCCTTCGGTTAGGTTAATTGTTGACAACGATCGCTTTTTTATTGGAGTGTGAACATCAGATGTTAAAAATTATGGCGTCGTTGCCAAGGAATACATCTTGGTTTTGATTTTATTTCACTATTAATTAGTTCTAGTATTGATTTCTAGAGTCTCGTGTATTTTACTTTTGTTTTTGTTTTTGTTGTTTGATTTTATTTGCAGAGTGTACTAGGTTGTATGCCTAACACAAAGCGCCAAGGAAATCCCTTAGCTCCACTCAATTTGGAGATCCATCAACTACCAAGAAGAATGGCTCAAGTGAATGAGGATATCGAGGTTGAGGAGGATATGAATACGAATGAGGATATGGGTAGAGAAGAGAATCCACAACAAAGGGGTAACAGGCCACAACTCAAGGACTTCAATGAAAACCCTTATGGATGGAATCAATATCGATTGGACCCTATGGCTATGGATGTTACCGGTGCCATAGTACTTCTTTCTTTACCGGTAGTTATTAAGTTCATTGTATCGAGTGGATTGCTCCAAATGCTCCAAAACCATGGACTATTCACAGGGCTACCTTCAGAGGATCCCCGCCGTCATCTCCAAAATGTGATGTTTGTTTGCAAGAGTGTTATGGGGACACAAAACCTTTCTCTTGATGTTATGGGTCTAGGAGTGTTTCCACTGTCATTGACTGGAAATGCGGCTATATGGTTATCCGAGCTTTCTCTCGGCACTATTGGAAGTTGGGCTGAGCTTTAAAGAGTATTCCTTGAAAGATATTTCCCAAAATCTTAGAAGTTGAAGATCAAGGACCAAATCAACAACTTTGAGCAATTGTCGGGTGATTCTATTAGCAGAACATGGTAGAGGTTTACTAAATGCTTGAGGATGGTCCATGATTACAAGATTATTGAAGATGCCTTGGTTGAGATTTTCTATCGGGCATTTGATGAGAATAGTCAAGATTGCGTCGATAAATCATGGGAGGCATGTTCCTAGACCAACCTTCTGTATTGATAGTTGCAAGAATGGAGAAGATGTCAAAATAAATAGAGCATGGGGTCAACGAGATCGAGGTGTGATGACACCTTCTTGTGTGGTTAACACCAATAATGAGCAAGCAAAGATAAATGAAGAGAACATGGAGCAACTTGCTCAACTTCGCACAAGTATGGACTTGGTTCTAAAGCAAAAACAAATAAGTTCCAAGGTGGTCACTCACCAACCTCCGAAGGCTCCTACTTATGATGATCCATTCATTGATGAGGATACATGTTTTATAAGCAACCAAGCGACGGGTTTCTGGAACAACCCCCAAGGGTCCAATTCGGATTATTGGAGGCAAGGGTCCGAGAATCAAGGTCGGAACTTCAACTATGATGGGATGTACAGAGACAACTGGGTTAGATACTATGAGAGAAAGACTGCCAGACGCCGAGTAAAGAGTAGGCTATAGGAATGGTTCTTATGTGCCACCTCACAATCATGTTGTCTGATCAAGCAACTCTAGGATCGATGAAATATTTGAACAGTTGTTGAAGCGAGCCGACCACCAAGATGAGACTTTAAAGGGAATGAAGCAGATATTTCAAGTATTAACCAAAAAATAGAGTCTCACTCGGTGGCGATTAGGCAACTTGAACATCAATTTGGACAAGTTTCTTCACAGTTGAACCAACGCCAAAAGGGTACCTTGCCAAGTAATACAGTTCAAAATCCTAAAAACGAAGTGCATTGTATGGCGGTGATGACTATGAGTGGCAAAAGCACCACAGATCCCCCTATGTTGGCACTTGTGGATGAAGTTGATGAGAAAAGTATTGGTGGTGAAGTCATGGTTGAGGAAGAAGATCTGAAGGTTCTAGGGATGCAAAAGGAAGAGGCAAAGGAGCATGAGAAATTGAAATCTAATCACAAACCCTCCTCATTTCCGTCAAAGGCTTAAGGAAAAGGAAGAGGAGGGTAAATTCAAAAACTTCCTCTCAATGTTGAAGCAACTATCCATCAACATCCCCCTTCTAGAAGCTTTGGAGAAAATGCCAGAGTATGCCAAGTATACGAAGGATTTGGTCACCAAGAAACGCACTATGATCCAAGAGTTCTAGTAGAAACTCCAACAATGTAGTGCGATTATGACCAAATGCTTTGTTCAAAAGCGAGAGGACCCCGATGCATTCATCATCACTTGTACAATTGGTCATGTTGAGTTTGCAAGGGCTTTGTGTGATCTAGGATTGAGCAACAATCTAATGCCTCTTGCTATATTAAAAAAGCTTGGCCTTGGTACTCCTACCCCAACAAGAATGAGGTTTCTTATGGATGATTGAACAATTAAAAAACTGAAGGGGATCCTTTTGGATGTACTTGTTAAAGTTGATAAATTCATATTTCCTGCAGATTTTGTGATCTTTGACTGCAAAGTTGATTTTGAGGTTCCCATCATCTTGGGGAGACCATTTCTTGCCACTGGGAGAGCCTCGTGGATATAGATTTGGGTCAACTATGGTTTAGGATTAATGATGCAGAGGTCGTGCTCGATATTCGCCAATCCATGAAACACCCAGATAAGTGCAAGAGTGAGGTGTGGACCCATGATGATAGTTGATAAAGTACATGATAAAGTCGAGCTACGATATTAAACAAGGCACTTCTTGAGAGACAACCCAAGCATTGTTGATAATTGTTAGCTTGTTTTAAATGTTTTTAGTTGTTTAGATTCTTAGGTAGAAGGTGTGACCTTTTTTTTATGTTGAAAGACATTGGTGCAGTTGTAATATTTTGGGAATTGTTGTATTTTGAGATTTGATTTGCAGGTGAAAATTGAAGAACTGAAGATCTGAAAAATGACACTTAGAGTAGCCTCTACGATCAGGCCTATGAGTCATTGTCTTCACTACTACTCGTAGTCATGCTTCGTAGAGGGAATCAGTGAGTATCAGATGTTGGCACATACACTATGAGCCAACCTTATGATTCGTAAAGTCTTTTACAAGTCGTAAGATGGGTTCTTAGTGTCCAGATGTGGATTCTGAATTTTTGCAAGTGTTGGGTTTACTACGAGACCAGGACTTTCGAGTCGTAGGAAAGCCTATAACTCATAGTCGTGGTCTAGTAGCCCGATATCTAGTGTTAAAGATTCTAACGTGGTTTCATTTAAAAGGGGGTCAAAATAAAAATTTACCCCCGAACTCTATTTCTTTCAATCCCTAAGGGCAAAAAATCGTAAGCACCTTTCTGATCGTACCCACTGCTACGTACGTCATTTTCCACTGAAGATTCCGATGAAGTCACCATTCCTAGGGTTTTCATTGTGGTTTTTCATTTCCCTTGTTTTGGTTAACTTCTCTAATTGATTGGTAAGATTTGTGTTTAAATTTGACACTCCTTTGTGGTTAGCTTATTCTTTACATGAGTATATGCTTGGGAAAATCATTTATAATCTTGCCATGTGGTAATTTTTTATCTAGATTTGCAACCTAGGGTTTTATGTTTTGAAGATTGAGTTGTGAATCAAAATCTTATTAGAATTCTTGAGTGGATGATTGTAAATGAGATAATTATGATTCATTGAGTATAGTGTGCGACTATGCCCACTTATGATCTGCATTGTTGTCGGAAATTGGAACTTAGGAGGTGTGGGTGTATTTCATATTCTTTAACCTATTAGACTTGATTGAATTGACCTAAATTACAATTCCATTTCTATTGAATGTCCTATTGATATCGCATGTGAGATTGGAAAGTATTTTGTTTTTTGTTTCATTGACGTACTATTAAACTGAATTCTATTCTTAGGGATTATGATTGTTTTAAATTTCTGATGTTATTGAGGGTTTGCTTATGTGCCAAGTCTATTGAATTATGTGTTTGGTTAGTGCTTTGCATGGAAAATGTTAGGCACTACAGATGCCTTCTGCAGTCAACTATGAGGCACTCCTAGGACTCGTAAGTCCTTATATGAATCATAGTGGTCCCACATAGCAAACATGAATCACTTGTGGTTTCTTCAAGTTTCTCATTCGAGACTCACATACGATTCTTAGTGCCTACTACGACTCGTAGTAAGGCTCTTGTAAGATTATCTGAGTTCTGAAAAATGTTTCTGAAAATGGTACGATCCCAGACTATGACTCGTTGATTCCCCTACAAGTCGTAACTGTGCCTCATATCTAAGATCTAAAAGCATTTCTATGGGATTTGTGGTTCTACGAGGATAGTGTATGACTTGTAGGTTACCCTACGAGTCGTAACTGCCCTCGTATCTACAAACCTGCAGTTGCATCAGTAACTATCTGTTTTTGACTTGTTTTTGTTTCTTGTCCTTTGTTATGTGTTTTAATGGATCAAACATCTTGAACTTATCTGTTGCTATTTGGTTGGTTTCCAGATAAAATGCCCCCAAAAGACAAATGGGCAATTCAAACTCTCCAACGGAGGTTAATGGATGAATCCTCTAAGGCTGAGCAACCCGAGGGCTTTGTGGAAGTCCACAGAGTCGGTGTACATCCCAAAGCCAATAGACTCCAGACCCGAGCGTTTGCAGCATAGGCGCCTATGGAAGTTAGAAGTTCCTCCTAGTCTAAAGAGGAGGAACAACAAGGTAATAGGGATGGGTCAGATAGCTGCCTACGCAAAATAACGCCTTCACACTCACGTTCAGAGTCGGAGTCGGAGAATACCTCTCAGACGCAGCAAAGGAACTCCAGTCCCAACCCCTAGCTGACCGCAGATGGTGTGTTGGGGGTATAAAAGAAATTTACGACCAGAGGTTACAGCCAAAGGGGCAAGGCAAAGAGGTCCACCAATTTCATGAGGAGCTCATATTGAATGCCTCCAGATTAGACAGAGTGTCAGGACTAGACGCTTAGTTGGATGAGCATGGACTACGATGGACCACACAAAAGCTGGGAAAATATGCCCCTTATGTCGTCCGTGAGTTCTACGTGGTGTATCTTGCACACTCCACCGGGGGTTGCTGAAGAATAAGAAGCCAATTGAGCAGCCGAGGTTATGGGTGGTGACAGTTTGGGGCAAGAAGGTTGATATTTCTGAAGAGACGATTCGATAAATTCAGTTTGGGCCCACTTACCGAGTACCTCAGTCTACCACAGAGTACGATGGCTGTATTGATAAAATGAGGAGAGCAGTAACTGGGAAGGACATCAGGCCAGGACAGAGCTTCTGCAGTGGATTTTCATCAGATTTTTTAGGCGGGTGTCGAGCCAACGTAGGTCATAAACTATGCAGATCCAATTGTGAAAGTCCACCTCTTATTTCGGGCCAAGTTTTGGTGGTCCCTATCCGTTAGCGCATTATACCAACCTTTACGGATAATGTGATCATCCTAGAGAGAGCAGTATTGTTAGCCAGCATTCTAGCTGGTTATACTATAGATTGGGTCCGAATTACTTCTAAGCTGATTGACGATGCTGAAGCTCGGATGAACACCTCACTGTCATTCCCAATTCTGATTCATCGATTATGCAGTGTAGTAGGTGTTCCTATTGACCCAATCAGGACCTTCATGTAGAGGCCACACGCACCATGGATCCTAGCCTGACCACAAGCAGCTCCTTCTCTTTCAAAGCCATTCTAGTAGATCCTCCAACTCAGAGTGCACCTCCAGCCACTACCGGCACTACTCTAGTTGCTACAGAGCCCACGCCAGCTGTTGAGATCGAGTCCACACCATCCTCCAACACTCCGCCACCAGCAACAACTTCTTTACAGGTTGATTCTATTATTTTTGTTATTTCTTTTCAGGCATTATTATGCAGGGTGGCTACAGCGGAGTCCAGGATTCAGGCTTTACCAGCGTGGGTCCGGCCATATGTTAACCAGACTGTACGGGACTCTGACGAGAGGATGAAGGCATTCGCCCCTAATCTGGTGGATGAGAGATTTAGGGCAGTGGATGCCTTCGAGACGAGAGTCCAGCGGCGACTTGAGGGAGCTCATCCCGTTGGCACAAGTGTTGTGACTAAGGAGTTGACCAAGTTTAAGGCCGAATTATTATAGATGTTGGCAGCTCCTGTTGCAGCCTTGGAGGTGGCACCGGTAGATGATGAGGCATTCAAGTGGCTAGCTGACCATCCAGACATCTTTGGGAAGAGGCCCTTTGAGCATAGTGATGACCCAAAGCCGACCCCGAAAAGGCCAAGACAGGAGGAGGAGCCCATACCAGAGAAGGTGGTGCAGGATTCACAATTATTGGCGACTATTCAGAGAGAGCAAGAGCAGCACACCCCATATAGAGAGGGTACTTTCGGTATTGCTGCAGAGGATTTGATGCCCCAGGACCCCACAGACCAGCCAGAGACCGATTCCTGATGCACCGTGATGTTTGACTTCTTTTTACCCCAGTTTTTATTTTG
Source organism: Solanum clarkiae (assembly GCA_011800125.2). Classification (NCBI taxonomy): domain Eukaryota; kingdom Viridiplantae; phylum Streptophyta; class Magnoliopsida; order Solanales; family Solanaceae; genus Solanum; species Solanum clarkiae. Next base: position 4,178 of record JAABOM020114469.1, on the reverse strand, counting down.
TCATGATGGATATTTTGTTCTTTGATTAGACAATCTTTTTATTATGTTGATTTTTGACTGTGTTTAAATATTTCTAGTTTGGATGATATTTTTATTTATACTCTGGATGCCAATTTTTGGTTTTTAATGTATGAATTATATATATTTCTATATTATCATGTTTTATTTTTGTTCTTGTCTTTACTTTGAGGACAAAGTATCCTATTTTGGTGGGGTGTGGGTAGTTATGGATTAAGGTGAAGTCTGAGTAGCTTCAAGTCCATAACTTCTGCTATTTTTTATCCCAAGGTTTTCTTCTCGTGATTTATTTTCCCTGGGGATGTTTACTTTTCTGTTGAACAGGCATGTTTAGGTAGTGTAGATAATGTGTAAATTCATAGTAGAGTTATCTATTGGCATATACATAATTTTTTGATGTATTTTAAAATTTTGACAAAAAATTAGGTACCCTTCAAATTTTTGAGATTGTAGATGTTGATGTGTTCATACATCTTTGAGTACCTGGCAATGTTTGTTCTGATATTGTGAAGGCAAGATGAAACTGAAAGTTTGACTATGAGTATATACTTGATTGTCGATGCATTTTACATTGTGTGTTGTGAGCGTATTTTTCTGCATTCATGCATCTTGTATAACCCAGTGCTTGCCGTAGTACTCTAAGATTGGTTTGGTGATGTAATGGATATGGAAAGGATCTTAGGCCTTTGTTCTTCGAGCGAAACCACTTTTAACCTAAATGACCCACCAGTTGAGTGAGTGCATCCCTTGTTCCAAATTTTTGAGCTTCTCATGTACTCATTCTTTCTTGATGCCTTGCTAGCTTAACTTTGTCTGATGAAATACCTTAATATTGGCCTGGTCTATCCTTGGGCATGTGAACCTTAATTTTGAGGCTAAAAGCCTAAGTTGAGGTGACTACAAGTTTTGCCCTGGTGTGAGGAATAGATATTGTGTACTTTACCTCAGGCTAAAAGCCTAAGTTGAGGATGACCCTTATTGTGGTAAAGTAATAATAATAAGGTGGTTAGTTGGGAAATCAAGAAAGAAATGAAAAGGCATGAACAGAGTGAAGAAAAAGAAAAGAAAAATGCCTTGAGTTGATAAAAAGTAGCAAAAATAAGTTTGAAATCAAGGTACAGCAAAAAAGAGAAAGAAAGCACTCAAGAAAAGTTCAAAATAGGAGAATAAGGGTGGATATATAAAAAAAAAGGTTGGATTACTAAAGCAAAAAGTGTTGGTAAACATGGTTCAAGGATAGATTTTAGTCACTACTTGCCCAAAATATCATACCAAAAAACCCTGAACCTATGTTACAAGCCTATAAGTCCTAAAGCGATCCAACTCCACTTTATCACCAAGCCAGAAGATGAGTATAGAGGCAAGCCTATGGTGTCAGTGAGTATGCATTGAATTTCAATTGTGAGAGTGAGAATGCTTCCTCAGTCCCTGAGTTCTAAATGCTTTTGATTGGGTATAGACTTCTTTCCACTGAGGGCATTTGCACTACTTGACTAGCATAAGATTATACCAGTGATTGTGGATGGTTGATGCTCCTTAGCTTGTCATAGTTGGATTTCCAAGTATCACATTATGTTTTTGTTTGCTTAATAACTTTGTAATCCTATTTTGAAAATAGTAGTGGGGTACTTGAATCAAAGGAGTTGTGGTATATGCCATTGGTATAGCTATTATGCATTTCTCTTTGTCTGCGTAGATCGAGTCGTCGCTTGAGGACAAGAAATAATTATAAGTTGAGGTTGTTGATGTGCTATCAAAATATAGTACATTTGATGCGTAAACAAGGGATTTTGTGAATTCTTAATGCGACTTTTTATGATTTTTATGTATTTTTGTGTTTTTCTTGCAGAAAAGTTAGGTTGGCATGATTTTGAAGAAAAATTAGGAGATTTTGCTGAAGCTTAGGACATACGAGCACACTTATGAGTCGTAGCCCAAGCTACGAGTCGTAGGGTATGTCCTAGCAAGAATAAGATAGCAAAAACTTAGAAATCTGCTAAGTGGAGGTCACCCCTTTGAGGCCATACTATGAGTCATAAGTTTCACTATGACTCGGATAGGTGGACTCGTAGCAGGAATTAGAGAGCCAAGATGTTGGACCAAAAACTGAAAACCAAGACTACGAGAGGAACATACGGGTCGTAGCTCAAGCAACGACTCGTACCTACGAGTTGTACCGATTTAGTCCAAGATGCTAAGAATCTGATACGAGACCCCAACTACAACTCATAGGATGTCCTACGACTCATACCTGTAAGACTTATCAACTGTCAGCTGTCTTTTCTGTATAAATTCTAGGGTTATTTTGTAAATACTATATATAGTTTAAGTTAGGGTTTTAGAAATGAGTTCGACCAGGAGACATTTTACAATCATCTTTTGAATCTTTTCTTTGATTTTTAGATTAGTTTATTGTTCTCTCTTGGGAAACCCATTTTTGGGATTGCAAATCTTGCCTTGTACTCATTGTTGATTAGTCAAGCTTTTGGGTTTGGAACTTGTGGTTCCTACACTCTTCATTGTAGTTGGTAAAACTCTCATTTATGTCCTGTATGTGCATTTTTGCTTGTTTTGCCTTAGCCATGAGTAGCTAAGCACTCATAACTTGGGGTTGCGGGAACCATGGGTAGTTGACTTGAGATAACCTAGGTTTATTGCATTTCTTTGATTGGGATTTTACATGTATTGCCTATTTCCCTTCATTATGATTGTTGTTTGGTGGTGGCAAACACCAAAGCCCGCCTTCTATCACGATCCAGACCAAGATAGTGATGAATATGAAAAGATAAGTAGATGACAGGATTCGATATATGTCTTCACGTCTAATCAACCAAACCTGACCAAGGGGAGGTTAACTGGGACAATTGGTAACGGTTAGTTGGCACACCATGGTTGCCGACCAAGCGCCAAGGTGAAATTTGACCTTCACCTTCATAAGAGGGCTGGAAGAACCTAAGTTACCATCATGCATGATAATCTTCAATTGTGGTTATGTTACCTAGGGTAGTCAATTCAACGAACCATAGGGAACACAATTCCCAAGTTGTCCCTAAAAGTGAGTGTTTTCCCATGTAGTAGTATAGTCGTAATTATACTTTTGCTTTTGAATCACAACCCCCCCTCCTCCATTTAGAGATTTTAGTTATAGATGCTTTAAATGATTAGTAGTGAAGTCTTGTAGTTAAGCCCTATATTTCCTATGGATTCAACCCTAACCTTCGGTTAGTTTAATTGCTGACAACGACCGCGTTCTTATTGGAGCGTGAACATCATATATCAATATATTGATGAACACATTGCGCCTATCATGAAATGTTTCTCCGTATATTCGATTTATTTCATTAAAAAGAGCAGCAATTGGATATTCTCTTTTATCGAGAAGCATTGTCAATCGACTTAAAAATATTTGATGTCATAATTTTGTACCTATAAAAAATAAGTAAAATTATCAATATTACTATAAAATAACAGTTAAACATATATTGCATTTATATTAGTAATTATTGCACTTGTTTTATGCATCTGATATAACAAATGCTGAAATATATGCATCAGTTGATGTAATTACTGCAATTTTAACACGCACTATTAAGAAAAATATGCAAAAAGATTCAACACATGAGATTTACCTATTTCCCAAAAAGAATGCCTTGCTCATTTGTGAATACAACATGTTCCAAGTGTGTGACAATTCCTAGAATCATATCTCTTATTTGGTTGAAGTTATCATTAAATCCATCTACATTTTATGCTTTTGCGGCTTTATAAAAGTGGTAGATGATTTTTTTCATTGTGAAAGGTATTTTGAATATTTTCTCCAAGGTGCCTCATGTAATAACCATAATGAGATGAAGGAAACACAATCTCAACTATATTTCTAGTACTTGGATGTCTGCTAGAAATAATGTATAATTCAGGGTTATCATCCACAAAACTTCTCATCTGCTCAAAAAAGTATCGATAGAAGGCATCACACTCAGTGTCAGCTACGCAAAATGCCACTACAAATATATTATCATTTGTATCTTATGCTACGACAGACAATTTCTGTCACACCCCACCCTGGGTTCGTGACCTGTGCCCGATAGGGACACGTGAACACATACTAAACCCAATTCCTTTATAAACCTAGCCTGGAATTCTACCGAAATTTCGGCAGA
>JAABOM020114439.1:0-23607 GCA_011800125.2 Solanum clarkiae | reverse complement strand
ATTGCCACCATTAAATTCACTCACCAATACATCAAAATCAAAAGCAGGAGACCCTACATTTCCATCCTTACATGAGACGCAAGTCAACAGGGGTTCTATTTAGCCAGACCAACTTTAAAAAAAAAAACAATGAGTAGACCCCATAAATACAATTTGCTCATATTAATGAAGAAACAGTAAAACCAAAAGCCTCTCATTTAGATACAATTAAGACTAACCACTTTCAAGAATGATACAACAGATTGGTACAGTAATGGAATGTCCTGAACAATTAAGATGAAAAGGACAGAACTTTAATAAAAAAAACTTTAATGTAGCAAAAGCTGAGCTCTTGAAGAGCCAAAAAAAAAGATCTGAGCAAAAGGGGGTTGGGTGAGTGAGAAAGACACTAGTGTTCTAGTAATAAAGACGCCATTTTTTCCTTTTTTTTTAGTCAAACGCCCAGTAATCAATCACACACACAAACAAGAATATCCAATTTCAATCTATAATCTCTTTGTACAAATAAATCCCTTCAAGCAAACCCAAATGAAAAACACAGAAGCTTAACAAAAGTAATTAAAGTTTACAACTTTGAAAAAAAAAGAAAATGAAGTAAGGATCTACTTACCTTTAGATATGGCGCACAATTTTCTTAAGTGGAGAAGAAATTTGAGTTGTGGTTTCATTGGTGAGAGATCCGGTTGGAGCTTAGAGCTCGCGACAGATGCTGGTTGGATAGTGGTGGTAGTTGCTTGATGGAGATGGTGGAGAAGATGAAGAGGGTCGCAGAAAGGGACATGGTGTGAGACATTGGAGAGAAGACGAGCCATGGAAAAGGGAAAGTAAAAGAGAGGGTTTGGTAAGATGGCGGCTAGTTTTTTTTTTTTAATTTTTGGAGAAGATGAGGGAGTTTTCTTGTTTTAAAGAAGATAGGTGGGAGATACGTGGGGTCGGGGAATATATGGATTTGAATTTTTAAATACCCGATGAATTAAATCGAACCCATTAACATGTGAAATAATAATAATAATAAGAAATGTTAGAAATACACAAATATTTGAATTAAAAGTGATAAAAAATAAAACATCTATTTTAATGAATTGACACTCTAAAATGAGTTGTAGGCCGGACAAAATTGGGTGTCAACAGTCTTGTTATGAAATCCTTATTATTTCATGATCATTATGCCAAGAACCTCATTATTGAGTAGTTTTCTTTGGATTCCCGAAGCATTACTGTATTTTCAAGAATACTAGATGAGTTTTGATGACCATTCAATTATCATGCTTTAATTGCATTGAAAAGTTAATCAGTTTAAAGTAGAGTCAGTTTCAAGAAGTACCTCAACATGAAATATATGAGTAGTCTATTTACCTTACCATCTTTTGAGTATTGCACATCAATTTTGAAAGATCAGTTCAGTCAATCCAGGAATTTTGCGTCACTATTTATCATGCAAAAGTTTCAGAATTTGAGAAGGCATTTCCAGTTTTGAGAAAGAAAACTTATTTTAAAGAAACTATCTTGAGCCAAGGCACCAAGTGGCAGATTTCTAGTTTCCCCCTAAAGTGGAACAATTTGACGGTTAGTGATCACAGTGCATGTTTTGGGATTAATTTTCTATGAGTGAGAGTAATAGTAACTTGAACCCATAAACTACGTAGTCAACGTAGGATAGGATTGTATCATAAGAGAATCCCTCACTTGCCATGAGATGACCCATTTTAGGATGAATCCACTCCCCTAGTTTTTTATCCCCTACCCCAGCAAAGTACGGGATGGCTCTGGCAGCATAAGCAAGACATTGTATCTCCATGAAGCTAATAATGGTGGTTGTCGGTTAGAGAAACTCCCCAAGCTAAAGAAAGTTAGTTTTACAATTACGTTCGACATATGTTATATTTTCTACATGTATTGCATTCACTACTTATGTTTTTCATATTGAGATATGTTGTATTTGCCTTAGAAGTATTGCTTACACCGAGTTTCTCTTTTGGCTATTTTTTACATTTCGTACATTTCACGTACTGACGCCTTTGGTGTTGTATCATTTTATAATGTAAATCCAATTATCCAATGACAGCAGATATTCAGTACGTCAGCATTCCAGAGACAATGAGTGAGACCTCTTTTGCTTTCAGAGGACTCTAGTTAGTTTAGTTTGTGTATTTTTATTTTACAGTCAGGTAGCAATGAGTCTTGTTGCGGTACCTATGTCAGTATAGTATAAGCTTCATGGACAAAGTTAGTGAGTCAGTCTAGTCTTTTATTCAAACATATCAAGCATTATTTTTGATATATTAAGAAATGTTTTCAGATTTTGTAATAAACATGATTGAGACTATTGAGTTTTGCTATATATTCAAAAAGTTCGTCTTGTAAAGCTTCTGCATGCATGTTAAAGTTTTCAATTGAGTAAGTCACCCAAGCCAAGGGTTTGCTTGAGGACCAGCAATGGTTCTTGAGTGCCAGTCATGTCTAGGGTGTAGACTCAGGGCGTGACGGAAGCCTTTTTTAAAAAATAAATAGAGAATTACAATATTTATTTAACATATTGTAACGAATGAAGAGGAATATTTTGTCTCTAATAATTAAGGCAAGTAAAAGAGGTCCTTCTCAATTATCTAATGGCCCCCCACTTAATACTGAAGTTAGAACTATTTAATTATTGGTAGATGATTTTATTTTTCTAATTCAAAATAGGCAGATGGTTACACTAATAATGTGTTGTCACTCGGGGAATTTTCATAAATAGCCTATGTTTGAAATTTAATATGATCAGAAAGCTATATTTTACATAATTACATGGCATAACCTCGGCTATGTGACCTGCAAAGGATGAGAGAGGTGAGCAAGATCGCGAGAGGGAGGAGAAACACGAATTGTATAATTATATTTGTCAAATTATTTATCTATATCTATCAAATTATATATGTGTACCTAATATACATATGTATTTGTATATCTGGCAAGAGAAATTGGGAGAAGGAGGAGAGTCGAGAGCGAGATCGAGGGAGGGAGGAGAGAGGTGAGCGATAGAGGGAAGAGAGTAGAGAGAGGTGAATTTTATATGTATATCTGTCAGATTGACTATGTATATCTATCAAAATAATTATCTATATGCAACTAATATACATATGTAATTGTATATCTAGAAGAAATTGCATAGAGAGAAGAGAGAGGCGAGAGATAATAGCAACAAAATCCTGATTATAGTTATAAATTATAATTTTTTTAAACCATAGTTGTATAATGTAAATACATATCATATATTTGCCTAGTTAAGTTATTTTTTCTTTAATTATTGGTAGATGATTTTATTTTTTTAAGTCAAATAGGCAGATGGCCACATTACTAGTGCTGCCAATAAGGTCTAAAAAGCTTATCATATTATTATTGTCAATAAAACTAGATAAGTATGGCTCATGCTACTGTCACACCCCGATCCTACACTCGGGATATGGCCGACACTCGAAAATCATTTCTGGTCCCAAGTGAACCACTTGTTCTAGATACTTACTCAGTGTAAGACTTAAACAATAGCTAAAACAAACTGTAAAAGCAACAAGCTAAACAAGAATGATCTGTATAACTGAGTGTAACAGTCCACAAGCAACAACTGATTAATCTAGAACTAGAATATTGACATATAGTCTATGGAACCTCTACTAAAGTTGTATAAAAGTGACTACTGGGACAGGCCCCAAGTAGCCAAAACTAAAATAAGTGCTGAAATAAAATATAAGTAACTCAAGAGCCTCTGACTGAGAAGAGGCCTCACCAAATGACTGGAAGCTATCTAGTTCTCAACGAAGTGGCTGCTGAGGAATTCTGTCACCTGAGTCTGCATCATAAAATGATGCAGGTCCTAAGGACGTCAATACATACAATGTACGGTGTGTAAGATGGCAAAAATAGTAGCTCAGAATATCATAATATTTCTCAAAAAGACATAAACATAACTCATAATGAAATAGCAATTATAATAAATGCTTTGTATGCCGAAATAATATGTTGTAGGCTGGTAGTTAAACATATTTTCTTAGCTTGAGGAGTTTCTCTAACTGACAATGACCACTATGAGCTTTCTGGTGATACAATGTCTTGCCCACACTGCCAGAGCAGTCTCGTACTTTGCCGGGGTAGGGAACGAAGAACTAGGGGAGTGAATCCATCCCAAAACTAGGCCATCTCAGTGGCTAATGAGAAAGGTACCTTGGTACAATCGTATCCTATGCTGGCTACATAGTTTATGAGTTTGAGTAATTAGTTCTACTCTTACTCATATCGGCGCTCAATACTACATAGTTTATGAGTTTGAGTAATTAATTCTACTTGTCTTTCTCAACTGGATTCTTTAACTTGACTGAAAACTAATATCTTTTTAAATATCCTCAACATATTGGTTTCTCAACTATCATACCAAAAATAGTTCAAGAAAATAATTGTTTAATTCATCTCAAAACTATAGGCTTTATGAGTGTTCATGAAACCCACATGAAATTTACAGGAAATCCCTCTTAACTCTAAATCTTGGTTTCAATACTATATACAACCAGTAAAGAATCAAGAATCATCATGATTTATCAAGAATCTATGCGTACGATTGGAAATTTACTAAGCTTCACAAAAAGTACATGAATTTAATCTTAAGTAATGCTTGAAAATTCTTGGACGAAAAATAAGTTATGTTTTCTAAAACATCCTCAAAAATAGTTTTAGAGTGGCCTTACATATCTGGGAAAGAGAATTCTTGGAGAATTGGAGAGAATTCTAGATCCCTACTATGATCTTGATTTTTTCGGGCGTGAGTTTCTTGAGAGCATTTTTGAAAGAATGAAGGTGTAAAAGAAGCATTTTGGGCCTAAATTCGACATAAAACCGACTAGTTCAAGATTGTGGGGTGTGGGAAAGGTTGAAACTACCCTTCCCAATTAAAAGAAGAAAATAATCCTTTTTGTACAGGTGCACTTCATGCACCAATGTTAAAATCTTGGTTTTCGCAAAAAGTCAGATTACGTCAAAATTTTGGAAAAACCAGAGTGTAATTCCGTGTCCCTACTGCATCGCGAGAAGGGGCACGGAAACCTCACTGCTTTGAAATTTTTTGGAAAAAAAATAATTTCACTTAGATGCATTAAAATCAAGTCGAGACTATTTTTCTATTCAGTTTTTCGCATCGATCATAAATCCAGTCTTAGTTTTGAAAATGGAGCATGAGAAGACGTGTTATGCGCAACGACAATTCTAGGGGTGTTTTTTTCTTTTCACCGGGTGTTACATTATCTCCCTCTTTGGATCATTCGTCCTTAAATAATAATGACATGAACAAAAGCTATCTCAAATCACAAGATTTTTTAACTTAACAAACATAAATCTTCAAGGTGGATTATTTAAGTTTACCTTCAGGATCCTCATTTAGTCTACTGAACAACTGTGGATACTTGGCCTTCATATCTTCCTCTACCTCCTATGTAGGTTCCTCCAAGAATTGGTTCCTCCACAAAACCTTCACCAAAGCAATCTCCTTGGTCCTTAGTTTACGAACTTGCTAGTTTAATATCTGCACCGAGATCTCTTCCTATGACAAATTATCCTTAATTCCAACACTTTCAATCAGGACAACTAGTGAGGGATCTCCCAAGCACTTCTTAAGCATAGAAATATGAAATACTGAATGTATAGCACTAAATTCTATTGGTAACTCTAACTCATAAGCAACGCTACCAACTCTTCTCAGGATCTGGTAAGTCCCAATATATCATGGGCTTAGCTTCCCCTTTTTCCTGAATCTCATAACTCCCTTCATTGGAGATACCTTCAGGTACACCCAATCACCTACCTCAAACTCCAAGTCTCTCCTTCTAACATCTGTGTAAGACTATTGTCGGCTTTGAGGTGTCTTGAGCCTCTCCTGGATAACCTTCACTTTTTCCATAGCCTGATAGACTAGATTAGGTCCTATCAACCCTGCTTCACTAACTTTAAACCACCCTATGGGTGATCTGCACCTTCTGCCGTAAAAGGCCTTACGCGGTGCCATCTGTATGCTGGCCTAAAGGCTATTATTCTAAGAGATCTCAATCAAGGGTAAATGATCATCCGAGTTACCTTTAAAGTCTATCATGCACGCCCTCAACATATACTCTAACGTCTATATAGTTCACTTTGTTTGCCCATCTGTCTGTGGATGGAAAGTTGTACTAAGATTCCCTTTCGTACCAAGCCCTTCTGAAATTATGTTGTAAGCTAAGCTCCCCTATCTGAAAGAATGGATATAAGGACACTGTGCAGCCTAACAATTTCCTTAAGATAAAGTCTGGCATAATCCTCAATTGTATCAGTCGTCTTTATAGGTAGAAAGTGAGCTGACTTGGTCATTCTATCTATTATGACCCATATCGAATCATGTTGTCTATGGGGTCGAGGTAAGCCTATTATGAAGTCCATGTTAATCATCTCTCATTTCGATTCTGGAATCTCTATGCTCTGGGCTACACCATAAGGCCTTTGGTGCTCTACCTTAACTTGCTGGCAGTTTGGGCATCTAGACACGAACTCTGCAGTGTCACTTTTTATATCACCCCACCTATAGACTTCCTGCAAATCTCTATGCATATTTGTTGCACCGGGGTGGATAGAGTATCTGGCATCATGAGCCTCAGCCAAGATTCTATCTCTTAGGCCATCAACACTTGGGACCCACAATCTGGCTTGGTCTCTCAGGACACCATCTCCCCTTTTTGAGAATACTAATACTTTCAACTTCTGAACATCTTCTTTCAATTAGAGAAGGATGGGATCCCTATCTTGTTTTTCTTTCACTTCCACCACCAAGGATGACTCTGACCCATTTCTAACAATGGATCCACCTTCTTCAGAATCCTCAATCTGTACCCCTAAAAGGGCTAGTCTGTGAACCTCCTTAGCTAACTCTTTCTTTTCATCCTCAACATGAGCAGTGCTCCCCATGGTCACACTTCTAAGAGCATCAACAACTATATTAGCTTTACCTAGATTATAGAGGGTACTCATATCACAGTCTTTCAGCAATTCCAACCATGTCCTCTCCCTCAAATTCAGTTCCTTCTGGCCAAATACATACTGCAAGCTTTTGTGGTCCATGAATACATCCACGTGCCCACCATATAAATAGTCTCAAGATCTTCATAGCAAACACCACCGCAACAAGATTAAAATCATCAGTTGGGTAATTTTTTTCATGAATCTTAAGTTGTCTGAAGGCATAGGCTATCACCTTGCCTCTCTACATTAATACACAACCCAAGCCAACTTTGGAAGCATCACAATGTACCACGAAGTCATCAACTCCCTATGGTAGGGACAAGACTGGGGTTGTGGTCAGCCTAGTCTTCAACTCTTGGAAGCTCTTCTCAGAAGATTTTGACCGTTTAAATTAGTCTTCTTTTGAGTCAGCTTAGTCGAGGGAGCTGAGATAGAAGAAAACCCCTATACAAACCATCCGTAGTAACTTGCCAAGCCTAAGAAACTCTTTACCTCTGTGGGAGTTATGGGCCTTGTCCAATTCTTTATTGCCTCAATCTTTTGGGAATCAACTTGGATACCTTCACTTGACACAATATGCCCCAAAAACGCCACAGATACTAACCAGAACTTACACTTGGAAAATTTAGCATATAACTGCTGATCCTTAAGGGTCTGAAGGATAATTCTAAGATGGTATGCATGTTTCTCTTTTCTACGGGAGTACATTAGGATATCATCTATGAACACAATGATGAAGATATCTAGGTATGACCTTAGCACCCTATTTATAAGATCCATGAAAGTTGCTGGTGCATTCGTCCACCCAAAGGACATGACTAAAAACTAGTAGTGACTATAGTGGGATCTAAAAGCTGTCTTAGGAATCTCTCTCTTTCTTTCTCTCTCTCTCTCTCTCTCATTTAAAGCTGATGATACCCAGATCTAAGATCTATTTTGAAAAAATAGGTAACACCGTAAAGTTGGTCAAATAGGTCATCAATTCTGGGAAGAGGATATTTGTTATTAATAGTGACCTTGTTCAAGTAACAGTAATCTATGCACATCCAAAGAGAACCATCCTTCTTATGCACGAAGAGAACTGAAGCACCCCAAGGTAAGATGCTTGGTCTAATGAAACCCTTATCTAAGAGATCTTTTAGCTGCAACTTTAACTCTTTTAGCTCCTAAAAAGCCATATGGTATGAAGGGATGGATATAGGCTAAGTATCTTGAAGAGTGTCTATCCCAAAGTCTATCTCCCTATTAGGAGGGACTCTGGGAAGATCCTCAGGAAATACTTCTAGGAACTCATTCACAATGGGCACAGACTGAAGAGATGGTGCCTCGGCACGAGAATCTTGAACTCTGACTAGGTGGTGTACACATCCTTTGGAAATTAACTTTCTGGCATTGAGATATGAGACAAACTGACCCTTAGGAACAACTGAGCTACCCCTCCACTCTAAGACTGCTTTTTTAGGAAACTGAAATTTGACTACTCTGGTTCTGCAATCTATGGAGGCATACCCACTATGAAGCCAATCCATGCCTAGGATGACATCAAAATCTACCATGTTTAACTCTACCAAATCAGCTATAATAGTCTTATGATAAAAGGAGACTGGACAACCCCTATAGATTCTTTGGGCTAAAATAGGCTCCCCAATAGGAGTAGAAACACTGAAAGGCTCGGTAAAGCATTATGGACTGACCCCAAACTTCACAGCTACTAGGTCTGATAATGCATAGACATCATAGGTAAAGATTTTGAGTATACCCGTAACTACATCTGGTGAGTTTTCTTTCTCTTATCTAGTGCTCATGGCATACAAGCAATTTGCACCCCTGGTTGTTCCTGCTATACTGCCCTTAAGAGGTGGCTTACCCTGCGGTGCTGAAGAAACTATTTGTGGTCTATTATCTCTCATATTTTGCTTACCTATAGGGAAATCCTTAAAGAAGTGCCCACTTGCCCACATTTGAAAAAACTATTTTTGCCCATAAGGCACTCTCTGGGATGAGACCTACCACACTTACCATAAGTAGGATAACGATTCGGTCCTTAAGCTGCGCTACCTTGTGACTAGCTGCCCAAAAACCTACGGTGCTATGATCCCTGCTCATTCCTGACTCTCAGTACAGGTGCATTAGCGGATGAAGGTGCTAGTTCGACTGTCTTAGGCTGAAAAGATAAGTGAGTTCCATCTCCAGTAGCTCTTTTGCCTGTCACCTGGCCTGATGTCTTAGCCCACTTGCTCCTAAACTCCTCCCTATCCTGCATCTTCTCTTCATCTACCTACTGCACATATGTCATCAAGCGGGCTATATCCATATCCTCGATCAGCATTGCATTGCTACCCTCTCTCTTAGTCATTCAAGAGAGCCCTGACATAAAAAAATCCATCCTAATACGCATATCTGCCACCATAGATGGAGCATAACAGGACAACTGAGTAAACTTGAGGTTGTACTCCTGTACACTCATATTCTCCTACTTCAAATTTAGAAATTCTCTTACCTTAGCTTGCCTCATCTCTCTGGGAAAGTATTGTCCCAGAAAAGCCTCCACAAATACCACCCAACTAACAGCTGGCGCCCTATATGCCCTGCTTCCTTTCCACTGATCAAACCAGAGTCTAGCTAACCCCTTGAGCTGGTAGGCAGCCAACTCAACCCACTCAGCATCGCATATACGCATCACCTGGAACACCTTCTAGAGCTCCTCAACGAAGTTCTCAGGATCCTCCTTCACATTTGACCCCATGAATTCTGGTAGGTTCATCCTCAGAAACTCCCTAACTCTGGCGGTATCCGACCCATCATTTTTGTTGTCTCCCTAGTGACCTACCTTTGTAGTGACCGCCTAAGCCAAAGTCTGGATGGCCTAGCAAAGTTCAACATTGGAGATATCTTCTTGTTGTGGCTGCTCCACAGGCACAACTGAACCTTTAGGTTTATCAGGAATTAGGCCAGGATGGTTTGCTTTTATCCTAACTAGGCACCCTCTGCCCCTTACTAGTCCATAAGCAACAACACAAACTAGAACTAGAATACTAACACATGGTCTATGGAACCTCTACTAAAACTATTTGAAAGGGACTATCAGGATAGGCCCCAGTTAGCCAGAATTAAAATAAGTGCTGAAATAAAACATAAGTAACTTAAGAGCCTCTGAATAAGAAGAGGCTTCACTAAATGACTGGAAGCTGTCTAGTTCTCAATGAAGTGGCTGTTAAAAAACTCTTTCACCTGCATCTGCATCATAAAACGATGCAGGTCCTAAGGATGTCAGTACGTGGAATATACGGTATGCAAGATGGCCAAAATGATAACTCAGAATATTATAATATTTCTCAAAAAGATATAAAAATAACTTATAATAAAATAATAATAATAATAATATAAATGCTTTGTATGCTGAAAGTAACATGTTGTAGGCTGGTAAGTAAAACATATTTTCTTAGGTTGGGGAGTTTCTCTAACCGACAACCACCACTACGAACTTTGTGGTTTTTCTTGCCCACGTTGCCAAAGCTATCCCATACTTTGCCGGGGTAGGGGACGAAGAACTAGGAGAGTGGATCAATTCCAAAACCGGCTATCTCAGTGGCTAATAAGGAAGGTACATTGGTATAACCCTATCCTATGCTGACTACATAGTTTATGAGTTCGAGTAATTAATTCTACTCTTACTCATATCGGTGCTCAATACTACTCCCATAACACTTTTATATAGCTCATACTTAAAGATTCGGAATTCTTAATATCTGATTTCTCGTGAACTTAACCTAACTTACTACTTGGCTTTCTCAATTGGATTCTTTAACTTGATTGAAAACTAATATCTTTTCCAATATCCTCAACGTATTGGTTTCTCAGCTAACATACTAAAAATAGTTCAATCAAATGTTTATTTAATTCATCTCAATACTATAGGCTTTATGGGTGTTCATGAAACCCACATGAAATTTACGGGAAATTCTTCTTAACTCTAAATCTTGGTTTCAAATAACTAGTAAAGAATCAAGAATCATCATGTTTTATCAAGAATCTATATGTACAATTGCAAATTTACTAAACTTCACAGAAATTACATGAATTTAATCTTAAATAATGCTTAAAACTTCTCGGATGAAAAAAAGTTATGTTTTCTAAATATACTCAAAAATAGTTTTAGGGTTGTCTTAGATACTAGGGAATGAGAAATCTTGGAGAATTGGAAAGAATTCTTGAGCCCTACAGCGATCTTGATTTTCTTGTATGCGAGTTTCTTGAGAGCATTTTTGAAAGAACGAAGGTGTAAAATAAGCGGTTAGGGCCTAAATTCGACTTAAAACTGATTAGTTTAGTATTATGAGATTTGCCAAAAGTTGAAACTACCCTTCCCAATTCAAAGAGGAAAACAATCCTTTTTGTATGCACACAAGTGTTAAAATCCTGGTTTTTTGCAAAAAGTAAGATTATGTCAAAATTTCAAAAAAAATTGTATGATTCTGCATCTCTAGCGCATCGTGGAAGGGGTACCGGAACCTCACTACTTTGAAATTTTTTGGAAAAAAATAATTTGACTCGGACGTGCTAAAATCGAGTTGAAACCATTTTTCGACTCAGTTTTTTGCACTGATCGCAAATCTGGTCTCGAATTTACAAATAGAGCATGGAAAGACATATTATGTGTAAGGTCAATTCTAGGGATATTTTAGTCTTTTCATCGAGTGTTACAACTACACGAGCCCAACATTTAGTCTTGTTATGGACCTAAAATTGCAAATAGAAATGATTAAAGGGACAACTAAGCTTATGTCCCTTCTATCAAAAGTATTTATAATCTCATGTACCTTTACATTTAATGTCCCTATAATTAATTACACTCAATGCCCACAACTGACTAATCCCCTAATTAATATTTCTTTAAATATATATTTAAAATTTTCCATATGAATGTCATTTAAAAAAGGAACAGTTTGCTCCTTTTCCAAATTCTCCTTTTTTCCCGTAACTTGTCTTCTACCTACACTCAACCAACTCTAAATTTGACAGTCAAAATTACCAAAAAACATCTCTCTCAATCAATGGAAGAAATACCGATTCATCTACAACATGGTAGAATTTGGAACGCTGATCAGCAGTACATCAACTTTCATGTTGAAGCTATTATGGTAAAATCTACCATAAATTTCATCGATTTTGTCACTTAGATTTTAAATCAATTGAAAATTAATGGTTCTGAAGGTATCAACATTAAGTATGTAATTTCACCTAGATTACCGCCATTGAAAATTGCTAATGATATGGGAATCAAAGTTTACATCGATTTGAAGAAGAAGAATTCTGAAATTACTGCCTATCCACTAGTCATTTCCTGGGATCACACAACAATTGAAGTAATGATACCAATGATTGAGCATCCATGAACATCTAGACAAAATTCAGAACTTGTAATTTGTGAAAAAAATGACATCTACATCATATGATACTGATGCTGCGAATGAAGTTGTTACTGAAGAAATGCATTCAACAGACATCATTACAAACATCTCTAGCCAATCAATTCAAGTTTCTCAAATATACATTAGCAAATTCATTCTAGCACAAGTTGTAAAATGACATTTAGTTGTAGAAGGATTTCAATATAGGGCTGTTAAATCTTGCAAAAATAGGTATATGCTATTATAGTATATTCAAATTACAATATTGAATTATGTATATGATCTTGTAATTCAAGCATAAAAAATGCTTAATGATACCATCAAAGCATATTCCATATGCTATAGTGATACTATTATATTAAGTATATACCATATTGATATTATAAAGGATTCTTAGATACATATATATAAAAATAAATTAATTAGGCATAAAAAATCCTTAAGGATACTATTACAGTAATAATTAGTATTCAATGATACTCTCAGATTACATATAAATTTCCTAAGTACATAGTTGTTAACATATTTCATGTGCAGGTATAGAGTTATTTGTCTACAAGAAACATGTAGATAGAATCTTAAGGCAAGGAGTATACAACAATCAAGATTCTTTCGAGTGACAAATTTCAATAATGTCCACATTTACCCAGAACATGAAAGATATTGTGCACAACGAACTGGCACTGCATTATTTGTTACAAATATCTTACAAAATATACAAAGAGATATCAAGAAAGCACATAGTATTAATTTGACCTATATGCAAGCATAACGAGCAAAGAAAAAAGCCATTCAACTGTTAGAAGGCAACCTAAAAGATTCATATGCATAATTACCCACATACCTATATGTTGGAAACTCAAATCCTGGTACAGTCACAAGGTTAGATACCAAAAACGATGTCTCTTTCTTGTATCTCTTTATAGCATTAAACGCAGTTATTCAAGGATGAAAATATTGGGAACCTACATTGGTGTTTGATGGTACATTTCTAAAAGCAACAAATAGGGGTACAATGCTTGCAGCTGTAACACAAGATGGTCAAGGTAATGTTGATATATTTGGTTTACTATTATTTTTCAAGTATATCATACATGCTCAATATATATATTAATGCGCTCTCCTTATATATTAACTAAAAGTTTTATTAATTTTAATACACTGCTTCACATAGGACAAATTATACCACTTGCTTATGGTATTTGACTCGTAAAACGATGCATCCTGGAAGTGGTTCTTTGAACATTTGAAAGGAATACATATAGAAAGAGATAGAATGTGCATTATCTCAGATAGAAATGACAGTGTAGATAAAGAAGCTGCAATAGTATATCCAGCAGTCCCTTATTGTGTTTGTATGTTTCATCTTTGGAACAACATCAAGGGCAAATTCTAAAATAATGTAAAATATATCAAGGACATCTATTATGCATTGTCAAGAGCAAACAATATTCAGGAATTTAATAGTCTTATGAAAGAGTAAGATGCTATTGATCCTAGAGTACAACCTTACTTGAAAGATATTGGGTACCATAAATGGGCATGTTCACATTGCTCAGCAAATCGAACAATAACAATGACATCAATTATAGCCGAATCAGTAAATGCAACAAACAAGCATGCAAGAGATCTTCCAGTTATAGATTTTATGACAAATCTGGTACAAAAGTGGAATTACACAAATGCAAATGCTGCCAAATTTAAAAACAACATATTAACCAAAAAGTATGAAGCCTTGTTGAAAATGCAAAGATTGAAGCACAAGCAATGATGATAAATATTTTTAATAAAGTACAAAACTTATTTATTAGTATAATTTCAACCAATCACTAACTTATATTTTTTTCTTATAACAATAGGTTACCCGTTCAACTCAATTTGTGCATTCTATAACGGATGGTCATATCAAACATATTGCGTCCCTTCATGAGAAGACTTACACATGTTGAAAGTTTCAAGTAGATAAATCTCTATATGCACATGCAATGGTAGTATTGATAAAATTCCAATACACTTGGTTTCAACTCATTTTGATGTCGTACGAAGGAGTTATAATCATTTTCGTGAGACCCTCCTGTGTAGTGATGTCACATGAACAGTTTGACGGGCAATGTGACTTTGGATGAACAATTTGGATGGCTTGGGATAGAAAAGGCCATTTTTGGCTGAAGGATAGGGAAGCCCTTTGAGTTAGCTTTGCAATGCACTTTGTTTCACCTCATTCCGATGTCGGATGAAGGAGTTATGATAGTTTTCATGAGACCCTCTTGTGCAACAGTGTCAAATGGATAGCTTGACTGGTAGTGATACCTTTAATGGGTCGTTTGTGTCAGCTGAGATTGGAAAGAGCCACTTTTGGCACTAAGGAAGGAGACACGGCCAGTGGCATGGTCCGTGTGGCTCGCTACTGACCGTGTGGATAGGCACAAGGCATGTCAAGGGAAGCTTATTAGACTTGGGGAAAATTTGGTTAAGGGTGGTGCCATGGGCACCCTTGATGGGTCATGTGGGGTCTGACAGCCCATGGCACCTGGGTGTAAAGTGGCCTGGCCACATCTTTGTGTCTAAGTGTGGTGCAACGGACTACTAAATGGATCGTGAAACATCACACGGCCCGTGAAGTGGTCCATCAAAGTTACAAGATGTGAAATTTTTCTAAGTTTTTCCAACCCCCATTTATTTTTCTATGTCCCTTTTGACGAGCACTCCACACAACCCGTGGAGTGCCACACGGTTAGTCAAGCCTCCATAGATGCCACACTTTGTCAAATTTTCCATTCGCTCACTATGGCATTTTCGTAAATTTTATTTACTCTAATGACCTTTTTAGACTTACACTGCTATTTTAACCTCACCAAAAGACCTAAATCCTATTCCAAAGGATCAAATTCATTACACTCATCTCAAATATATTCTCAATTCTCTCAAGAGCCTCCGTCAAGACCCCAATACAAATTCAAGTAAACTCAAGAGCAAGCTTTGGATTCCAAGACCCACTTCCAAACTTCAAGACTTTCACAACTCGATTTCAAGAAACACAAAGTCTTAGGTATGTGGGTTGATCCTTGATTCCTTCCAATCAAGGAGTCCCAAAATTATTTTCAAGAAAACCTACATGTATTTTGCTTACATAAATTTGGAGTTTTGAATATTATGATTTCTAAAATTCTATTGATACATGGGTAGTGTGTATTTGATGATTTTAATATAATTTAAACCATTATATGAAGGTTTACTTTGGATTTATAAAATTACATGTGTGCATGTCCCTTTTTAAAAGCTTGTTTATGCAAAGGTGAACTTATGTTGGATTTAAATATGGGTTTAATGGTGTATTTACTTCTATTTCACCTTATATTGTTGATTTTAGATTTAATCTTAATTATCCATGCCATCCTCACATTATCCATGGCATATGCATTCATGTACAAGGATTATTATGGAAATTATGAAAAGGGTTAAACCCAATTTTATTATATTGATATGATTTTAATAAAATATTAGTTATGACAATATTGTGATCACATATATGTCTATTGAATATGGCTCTACGAACATTTAGGGTTCTTGTACCATTTTATATACGAATGTGCTATTCCTATGCATGAGTATATTGACTCTGAAGCTATGATTTTGGCATTTTAGTCTAAGTATGAATTCCTATGAATGGTATTTGACTTTAAAGATTAAGGATGCATTCAAATGATCTTGGAAATGAATATTGTCTTTGAAAGCATGTGTGTATATATATATATATATATATATATATATACACACGTATATATATTCTTGTGGGATGACGACTTAGCACTAATGGATGGAGGATTTGCTCTCTTTCCTTGAACTATGTGCCTAGCATAGATCTCCTTTCTGAAATGGGAGTTGTCCCGTAAAAAATGATTCCTACAAAATGGAAGTTGTCTTGTAAGGAGAAGAAATACTTTGATTTGATTTGTGATTTGTGAAAATCCTATCTGAAATGATAGTTGTCCCATAAGGAAGGTTACTTCATGCGAATGGGAGTTGTCCTATAAAGTGAAGTATGGTCTACCCTTGGAGAGCAGACCATCTATTTACCGATGAGCGAATGTCATCGAGATTCCAAGTAATAGCTCGCTTGGTTTCACTCATGTAAGTTATCGTCACATCCCCATTATATACGAGCATCATTTGCATTCATGCGTCATGAATTTCATAGCATCTTGTTATATTACCTTCCTTCATATAAATCTCTTATACATTATGTTCCCTCGTCATCTAACATTGATATGTAGGTTTTGTAAGTTACATGCATTGCACCCCGCATACTTAGTACATTGAAACGTACTAACGCATACTTTTGCCTACATGATCTCACCATGTAGGGACCAAAGATTACTTTTATCCACCATTCGATGGCTAGATCGAATTTTGAGACATTGGTTGTGGTGAGTCCTATCTTCCAAGGACAAGTCACCATTCCTCTACCTTAAGTTGCTTTTATTTATGTTATTTATACTTTGAGGGTGAGCCCGAAATATGTCTTGGCCTCCATCCTATCTTATGACTAGAGGCATTGTTGGACATCTTGTAGACTCTCATCGGATCTATGTGTTATGTGTTGTATTTGAACCTTATGATCATGGTTACCTTTTGGTTATGGCTATTATGGTTTGATTATGGGAATTATTATATATATGTATGTTTGATGTGGAAGTGTGAAAGATCCTAAGTCCTAAATTTCCCCCATAGCGTGAGTCATACTTACCCGCCCCTTAGTCATTATGTGTTATATTATGTGAATTCATGCTAATCCCTTTTCCTATGATATCTCCATAGCGTGAGTCCTACTTTCTCATCCCTTAGAACAATATGTTTAATTTTGAATGCGCGTCCAAACCAATGATGAGAATTTGGACACTTTGAGGCTTGTTTGGGGACTCTCGGGTACCCATTCGTCATGTCACTCCTAGACCCCAGGTTCGGGTCGTGAAAAAAAGTTCATCAATTATTACTAGATACTCTCACAGTATATGTATACACTAATAGTATCATAAAGGAAAAAAATATACACTTGAAGGCATCAAGGAAAAATTAAGACATCCTGTCACACCCCGGGAAGGTATCCTAGACGTAACAGGCACAAAAAAGAGTATTACTAGTTCCCAAACAAACTACTTGGCCTCATTACATTCATTCATTCATACATTCTACTAATCAGGGGAAAACATAAGGAAGTAAATGGGCACATCATCATCCAGTCTCAAAAATATTTTAATAAATAAAAAGGGCTAGTAGAAAGAAACAAGCTCAATAAGTCTTAACATCAACATTCGACTCTAGACTATGAAACCACTATCTCTATCAAGTGGTGCCAATGACAGACCCATGGCTACCTCAATCAAAATAAATCTAATCAATCTAACTCTATAGCAAGATGAAATAAATATAATGAATCATCTGAAGTAGGGGAGGCTCACCAATCTACTGAACGTCTCAAAGCCTCAACGATGCGCCTGTTGATGTTCTCCAGATCTTGTATCTACATCATGAAATGATGCATTCCCAGAGTGGGACGTTAGCACGTGGAATGTACTGCTATGTAAAATAGTTGAGTAAAATCGAAAAAGGTAGAATAATATAGAAACAATATCAACTCAATATAGAACTCAATCAACATGTCAAATATCTATCTAAATAAAGAATAAAGAGTAGACATGTGACTCATCAACCAATCAACTCATCAATACAATCAGACTCATCTCAAAGGAACTCAACTCAACTCATCTTATCTCATCTCGACTCAGAGGGACTCATCTCAACTCATCTCATCTCATCTTGACTCAGAGGGACTCACTTCAACTCATCTCATCCCAACTCATCTCGACTTAGAGTACTCAGTTAGGAAATTTCTGGGAGTTTCTCTTATCGGACAATAATAATTATGAGCCAGTATTGTACAAAAAGCCGCAGTTGTTGCCACGACCATCCCATACTTGCCTAATAGGGGACGAATCAAATCTACTAGGGACCCCAGCAATCCGTTAAGTCCTCTATTGTTTCAGGGACTCTATCCAGAGGGAAACACAATGAGATGTAATGGTTCTAATCCTTAGCTACGCTTGGCTATGTAGTTTGATGAGTGTGAGTTGGACTACTCTTACTCTTTTGGTGCTAGATATTCCTCCCATTACTGAATGCTCATAAAATAATCATCTAGTCAATACCTCTCAATTGACTCATCTCACTCAGTCTTATAAAGGCTCTTATCATTCAATTAGTCTCATAGAGACCCCAACCATCATCAATCAACAACTCAAGGATTTGAATAATCATTAGGGGACAATCGAATAGACAAATCGTTAGAGTTCATTTATAGAGACTCAAGGGAATATCAAGTTCTATCAACTCATCATCATTCTCAGCCCACAACCACAATCACAATCAACATTCTCACTCAAGGCTCTAAACTCAATCCTTATCCTCTTTCATGCATGTTTTTAAAAGTTAACACATAGGACTTATGCAATATCTCATGAAAATATTCAACTCAAGAAAACAAATTTATGATAATCATCAACATATGAAAATACATGTAAGAAGTATAATTCTTTTCAAGAAAATAATCAAGATTCATGCATATAGACTCGAGAACATTCAACTGTCTTCTAAGGCTATCTATGGGACATATGGGAGAACAATCTCATGCTTTTAATTTAGCCTTACATACCTAGAACGGACGTAGATGATTAATTTAGCACGAATCTGTCTTGAAATATTCAAATCCTCGCTCTTCTCCCTTCTCTTTTAGTCGTAGATCTTTTTCAGAGACTCAGAAGAGCTTAAGAATAGGTTATATACCCTTTTTACGCGTAAAACAACCTATTTTTATCATATATTAAATCTAGAAGGGGTTTGGAAAGGTTTAGGATGCCCCTCGAGAAATTCAAAAAAAGTTAGTCTTGGGGATGCGGACCGCATATTTTTCTAGTATTTTTCATTGAAAATCCTCCGAAATCCCATAGAAAAAGTTTTGAACAAAAACTAAGTGTTGGTCCCCGATGGGTCTGCGTTGCGGACCTATTGCACACCCTCACTAGTTCATAATTTGTTACAAAAATTTATCTTTTGACCCGATTTCTCTAAAATCGAGTTGAGGCCATTTTCCCACTCAATTTCTCACGATAATTGCATATCCGATCTCGAGTTCACAAATGGAGCATGGGAAGACGCGTTACGCACACGTCTCCATTCTAGGGGTATTTTAGTAATTTTATTGGTGTTGCATCATCTCCCCCTTGGGATCATTCATCCTCGAATGATGAGTAAAGGTGGATATAAAGGCACGAGTAGACTCAAAACTCATCTCATCAATCATTTATCAAATCAACTATCAACCCATTCGAACGATGACAATTCACTTAGAATAGACAAATCGATTTTGATCAAGAGTAGCGATACGCTTTTAGACATTTTTAGCATCAAACACGAACGAAAAGTCAAAACTTAATCAATTCAAATAGTTTAAACACTTCGACAATCAGTCCTTTTAACTAAGGAAGGAAACTATCAACTCTAATCGAGAATGGGACCATCGACACACAAGACTCTATGTATAACTCTCAAGCTTAGTACCTTGTCCCAATGGTCCTCCTTTTCATGACACTCTACTCTATCCACTTAATCTTATAGCTCTTATTCTAACTCTCTACCTATCCACATCATCTTATTCCATTCAAGCCTATTTCTGAGCCTCAAGGTGCTACCCTTAAGATGATCATATTCATACAAAGCTAATCCTCAATACTTAGCTCTATACTTCCACAGGGGCTTTCATTAAAAGATCACTAGTCCTCTTCACTACTTCACTATCATAAAGTCTTCAATAGTCTGTCATCAATACTCACATAACAATGATCATGCATTCAAGCCTATCACCCTGAACACTTCAAATCTATCTTAGAATTTTCAAACCTACTTAGCACTTCTACCTCCACCATTCAATGAGCTCCCACTCAAATACACATCAACATACTCTTACCTATCTGTTGCACATAATACAGTCTCATCTCTCTCCTACTCCCTATCTCTACCCCTACATGACACAAGTACAACACCAACATTACAATAAGGATACATTCACTCCTCCCCATCTACCCTCATTCTCCATCTACTACTATCAACATAACTATTTTGACCAAGGGGAACTCGTTATCTCTACATCCTACCATTAACAATGGCATAAAAAGCCGAAGGTCAATGCATGCATAAGATAGCATCAAAATGAAGAACTCTTACTCTCTCTCTCATCAACTATTACTCCTCTATTCTCATCCACATTTCTATCAAGAAATGGGAAGACACAATCACTCAAAGAACTTGGAACAACAATCATTAGCACGATTCAATCGAGAAATCTTATTTGAGAACGTTCATAAGGAAGTATAATCTCCCTCATCTATCAAGACTCATTCTAAGTTCACAGAACTACACGTAGTGTAATACTCAGGTCTCATCTTATTCAACATAGGGGTGGAAACACTTAAATCTATAGGGTAAGATCAAAGTTAATGAATGAAATTATCACTTTTCATCCTCACAACTCAACATGATTAACAATCAACAAGTGGTATATGGGACTAGGCCATGGGCATTGTCACGCCCCGGGAGGGTACCCTAGATGTAACCGACACTCAGAGAATATTTGTTAGTCCTTAAGCGAACCACTTGGCCTCATCACATTTGTTCATTCATACACTATACTAATCAGCGGAAGATATAAGGAAGTAAATGGGCACATCTCGTCTAATCTCAAAATAATATTATAAATAGAAAGGCTAGAAGAAAGAAACTAGCTCAACAAGTGTTAACATCAACATTCGACTCTTATCTATGAAGCCTCTATCACTATCAAGTGGTGCCCATGACAGACCCATGGCAACCTCAATCAAAATAAAGCTAATCAAATCTAACTCTAAAGCAAGATGAAATAAATATAATGAATCCTCCGAAGTAAAGGAGGCTCACCAATCAGCTTAATGTTTCAAATCCTCAACAATGTACATGTTCACGATCTCCAAATCTTGTGTCTACATTATGAAATGATGCAGTCCCAAAAGGGAATGTCAGTATGTGGAATGTACTGGTATGTAGATTTCACGACCCAAAAATGGACGTGATGACACTTGTTCAATCCCACAAGAACAAGTCATCCTTAACCTAAAAATAAAAAGAAATAACGTGCGAAAGTAACTAAATAGGGTAGATAACTAAAACTGAAAATCTCCATAAACTTAAATACCACTCAAGGAATAGTTGTCACGTGTACAAGCCACTAGCAATACAGAAAAATCAATGAAATAGAGGTCTAAAATGTCTTTCTTCTCGACTAGAACAAAGCACTAAAGAAATAGGAACAAGAGAGTCAGCCAAATAACAACAGCTACCTCTCTAAATCTCCAGGGAAGCCTTGGATTATCAAGGAAAAAATACTCGCTATCCGAGCTTAGATACTACACAAGTGTAGAAGCAAGGGGTGAGTACCAAAAGCAACATGGTACCCAACAAGTAAACTAACTAAACAAAGTAAGTCCAATAGAATACATAAACTCCTTTCGTTCCAGCCTACCTCCTAAACTACAACCTGCACAGAAAAGTATCTTTCCCAGGAAGATATAATACACAATAGAAGTAAGTTTTCAACATAACACAATTGCAAATCACAAGTCACAACTCACAAGTGACAACGCAATCAATCATAGAAAGTACATCATGTCACACAAGAATATGCAAGGATGAGATGCAATGCTTATGTAATGATGTCAAGCATAATGATGCATGTCTGTCCTAGTGATACACACCCGCTATCTCTCAGTACGAGACCTATGGGGGACTCTTAGTCCATGCATCTGTCGTGGTGTATGACACGACTCTTGAATCATTGTATCCATCACAGCGTGTGATAGGACCCTCAAAATATAGTATTCATCGCAACGTGCGACACACCCCTCAAAATAGTACATTGTTTTTAATTCTTTTTCTTTTTTAGTTCACATAACACTTGTCACAAAGTCAATACAAATGGGCATGTTCACATAGTAATGTTGAGATGACAAATTTTAATACAATTCACAACATCATAGTCTTGATACAACATCAATAGTACATCTCAAAACAGAATTGTCATTATTTAGCCACATTTTCAATTCAAGTGTTACAACACCAAACCAACTAACATGTACACTTAATCACCCCCATTTTCATGATGTTACAAATATTTCATGCATTACACATAGGACAAAGGAAGTTTTGGGAATTCTATGAGAATTACAAAGTTTTGAATGTCCAATTGCCTTAATCGAACCACGATCACTCAAACACTTGGGCCTTCCCTTTTCGAATTGAATCTGTAGTACCATGATCTAGTCAAATAATAATCACAATAGGATTTCAAAACTAAAAATATCCAAATCTATAGTCAAGTTCCTAATATTGAGCCTAGAGTTCCATCCCAATTCCTACAAATAACATAAATTTAATGGGGTTTATAAAATACGATACATCTAATATCTAATCATCTATCTCAATATATGAAACTTTAATCATACAATAATAGCAATGAATAACAGTTGAAAATCAACCCACTAGTTACGTTATTGGTCGTTTCAAATTGGAATGATCTGCATTACATACTAACTTTAATAATAGAAGATCACTGACCATCATTAATCACCACCAAAGTGATATGTTTTTCCATTCAACTTTGTTGTCACATAGTGAGATTTCGTGACAGTTTTTCCATTCCACAAGCTTTAGAAAACAATGCCTATTTGCAGTTACTCTTTAAGCTTTAGAATTTCATAAAATAATCAATCATGTGTGTGGTATCCTCTACAATTTACTGGAAAAGCTAACAGAGTTGAGTTTCTATCAAAGCTCACCTGAAGCAATCTTCGAAATTTGTATGCAGTCGACTAACCCTTGTGTCTTTTCTTCTTGATTATTTTAGATTATAAAAACTGAATTAAACTCCACTACTAATTTTCAATATATGGGTCAGGTAATATAGGATTTTAAACAAATTAGTATTTAATACCATTATATACATTATTCAAACTTACCCATAAATTAAACAATCTTAGTTATCAAATAGTCCAAATCACCCACTAAAATTTTACGAGATAAATCTTTTAGGAAATCAAGAGGACTA
>JAABOM020114429.1:0-23608 GCA_011800125.2 Solanum clarkiae | reverse complement strand
GGTGAAAGGAACCCATGAAAGAAACCCATATACCTTAGCTTTGGAGATGAACTTGATGAAGATTGGAGATGGAGACTCGAAGCTTGACTGAGAACCTTTACATCTGGATGCATTTTGGGACTTGAGTTTAGGAGTAAAATATTGGTCGTGTTTAGAATGACATGAGGGTGAAAATGGCTAAGTATGTGCATTTTTACATTTGGGAACACTTAGGTCCAAGACTTAAAAGTGTTGGAGAAAACTAGCAAAACAGTCAACAAACATACAAATTTGAGCGCCCTATCCACGCCGCGCCAGGGGTATGTAGAGCTCACTGGGATTTGCATTTTGGAAATTTGAAATTGCTAATTGTTTTCTCTTAAATCGAGATTAGACCCATTTTCCACTTAATTTGACACCTAAACATGAATATAAAGTTGAATTTTTGATATCACGCATGGATTTTGAGATATAAGAAAATTACGATTTCGGGCACTTCCGAGGCACATTTTCGAGCACTTTTCAAGGTTGTTTCATTATATATGAATACATTAAGATTTAAGAAAAACTTTCAAGAAACATTCATGGAAGACTTTATTCGTTCATAACTCCATCAATAAAGGGTCCCATTCGTGGAGTTGAGAAAGCCTTTGACCTCCGTGTTCACGGAGGTGGACCACGTCTTCACGTAGGGTCATCCCCATGTGACCTCCATGTTCACAGGTCCTAATATGTGTTCTTGGAGTGTTAAAAATACTTGAAATAGGTTAACATCTTAAAATGTCGGGATTAGCAATTTTTCACTATTTTCAATACTCCAAGTTTCATTTTTTTAGATAGCCTTCAAGGTTTGTCAAGGCAAATTTATTATGTAACTATTTTCTAGCCTATTTCTTTAGTTTTCACTGACTAAATTGTATTTTCAACTTAGAATTTGGGGTTTTAAATTGAGAAATTTGGGGACTTTTTGGACTTTGATTCTTAATGCTAAATTGACGATTTTAACCTCATTTTAACTCCACTTTCAAAATAGTTTTCATAGTTGAAGTCTTTATTTCTTGGAAAATATTTTCATGTATTAAATTTTTGATTCCTGATACTTTTTCTAGCATGAGAATTTTGACCGTTTTGCCTTTTCCACCCAAATTTCATGATTTTAGTGTGTTTAGATTCATTATGTGATTGTGATGCTACATTTTAAATGGATTGTGGTGATTTGAATTATCATGGAAGGGGGAAAATGGTATATTTGACTTGATTTGAGACTTGTACTATGACAAGTGGACTTCTAATCGTTTGTTAAGTATAATTGATCCTTGTATGCTCCAATGCGTGTAGAATTGAGTACTTTGGGGTAGAATTATATCATCATAGGCTTTGATCATGAGATTTTTGTTAGAAATTATTCCTATAGTGAAATCTTGACTTATGAATTAACGGTGGATTAGTAATATATGTGATCTTGTGAATTATTTGATATTGATGTCGAGATGGTGCCCATATTGAGATGTGAATGATATTGAGACTGTGATGATATTGAAATTATGATTATATTGAAACTGTGATGAAATTGAGATTGTGTACATCAGACTTACTAGTATTTATGCATTGGTGCTTATGATGGCTACGATTGTGAGATGGGTAAGGTGACATGTGGATTGGTGGCCAAGGTCTTTACTGGTTGATGATTACTCGAGGTTGCTGCCAGCGAGTTGAGATAATATACCGGCTGATATTGTGTTCGAGGTCATTTTTGGCCAGGTGAGCATTTGTCGAGGTCATTATTGGTAATGTTCACTGGCACATGGTCTTTATATGACCCCTATGGGTATCGTTCTGACACCGATATTATCAGATGATGTGTATCATAGAACAAACATGCATCACGATACATTGCATTGCATTATTTACATCTCATGGCATCTACTCCATCTTATATTATTCCTTCTTTGATATTATTATGTGTATTGCAGTTGAGTTGTGAATCACCTAAAATTATTTATGATACTGGATATCTACTGTACCATTTGACATTGAGTATTAGTCGAATGTTTCAAGATACGAGGTTATGTGATGAGTATATATTTATCTGATTTGTATATTATATTGTGCTAGGACTTTTTTGAGTACAAGTGTGTAGTTCGACGGTATGTGGTTGGGTGGATAAGAGTACTTGTGTTCTTCATTGCTTACTTTAGGTTAGTTTCCATTTGTTGAATACCTTGTTGCTTGGAGCTCATCCCTTGCAATATTTTTGTAGGTTGTGAGCGTGGTCTTTCTTGCTAAACATTCTTCATTATAGGATCAAGATTTTGGATCGTTAGAGAGGTAATTGTTATCTCTTCCGCAGACCTTTGAGAATTCTATTTTATATTACGTTTTATTTGGGGACCAAACATTGAGACTTCTATGTCATTTGAATATTCTAATTGTTAGAAACTTGTATATGTCACACCAATTTTAGGATGGTTATACCTTTTGGTTTGCCGTGCTTACCTATTATATTAGATTGTTTTATCTTCTTCTCTTGTATGTTAATGAGTTATTTAAGTTTTGGGATGACTCGCCTTAATGGGTTAAGTGACTACCATCACACCTAGATTTTAGATCACGATAATTTGGTATCACTACCCCAAGTTCATAGGTCTCACATAAGTACAAGCACAGTCTCATACTCTTCAGGATAAGATAAGAGGCTATAAAAATTGTTAGGAAGTTCTCTTTTGCTTCTTTCTAATCAATTCATATGCAGGTTTTGTTTAAGTGATGAGTGGTCATGTATTCTTTTGGCAGATGGCGAGGACTAGTGCTACAACGATTAATAAATGAGGGCAGGAAGCCCCTGCGACTACTATTGAAAGCCCAACTAGGGGTAGGAGCCGAGGCAGAGGCCAAGGCAGAGGTTGGAGCCGAGGAGCAGAACCTATAAGAGATTATGAGCAAGTTATCTCCCCTGAACCAGTTGTAGATCCAAGAGAGGATCAGGTTCCTCATGACTATGTTGCAGCACCATTACTACAAGTTACACTTCTTAGAGTTTTGAGTCTGTTGAGACCATAGGCTAGGCAGGTGGCCTAGCTGACACATCAAGTACTTCAAATACACAGATTAGGTTTCAGCCTCAGGGTCAACAACAGGCCCCAATGGCCCAGGAATAGGTGGAATAACCACTAGAAGAACCTACTGTTAAGATCCCTCCACCGTCTACCTTTATTAATGAAGAGCAACATAGATATGAGAGGTTTAGGAAGATGGAGTCGCCTTATTTCTAGGGTGGAAAGGCCAAGGATGCATATGAGTTTTAGGTTACTTGCGGGGAGTCACATAAGACCATGGGGTTGCTAGAGATTCTTGGTGTAAGATATGTTTCCCTCCAGCTTTGTGTGATAACTAGGGAGTGGTGAAAGACCTATTTAGGGTCACTTCCAATAGGTACTCCACTGATAACTTGGGAGGCATTTTCTATTTCCTTTTATGATCTATTTTTTCCTTAGACTATCTGTGAAGAGGGTAGTTTGAGATTCAAGTGTTTGAGAGAGGGCACTATGAAGATCTCAGAGTATGAGCTCTGCTTTTGTCAGTTGGCCCAGAATACTACAACTATTATCCTTTTTAAAGAAGAGAGAGTTCGTCGATTTTCTAGAGGAATTGTTTATTCTATCAGATCATTAGTGTTCTAGGTGTCTAGAGATGGAGCATCTTTTCAGTCAATGGTTAGAAATGCCAAGGAGGTGGAGCTTATGCACAGAGAGGAGTTTGGGGACCCTAAAAGGATTCGTACATTAAGATAGTTCTTGCTTGCATCATCAGGAGGAAGAGGTACAACTAGGGGAGGTAATTCATTTGGGCACCAAGGGGTTCATGCAACCTTGCCTGCTTTAGAGGGAGGATAAGGACCTCGCTATTCTTAAAGTTTTTACCATAGCTCCTCCAATTCACAGTAGAGGCCTGCAGGCCAAAGTGGCTACAATATCCCTTCTGTTCCATCATAGCAGTGGTCCACCCCTAATCTTGCTTTGGGTGTGGATATCCTGATCATATCGTTTAAAAGTGCCCCATGCGATCCCATTATAGGCTCCACCATTCTTACTCCGTAGCACTAGCCAGAGATCCATCAACATCAGCTAGAGATTTAGCCCCTTAGACTAGGAGTTGAGGTGGAGTATAGGCCGATAAAGGTGGACATACCAGAAGTAGAGGAGAAGGTGGTACTTTCGCATATTCTGGTGGTAGAGGAGTAACTTCTACTAGTGGTGGATGGGGATGCCATTGTTATGCTTTCCCAGGTAGACCCAAGGCTGAGGCCTCTGATGTTGTCATCACTGGGATTATTCCGATTTGGCATCACTTTGTATCTGTATTATTTGATCTTGGCTCTACTTATTTATATGTATTTGCATATTTCTCATTGGGGTTTGAGTTTCCATGTGATACAGTATCTATGCCTATTCATGTTCGACCCTAGTAGTTAAGTCGATAGGAGTAGATCAGGTGTACCAATCTTGTCTTATGACTTTGGCTAGCTATGGGACTTGGGTGGATATGATTATATTGGTAGATTTTGATGTTATTATGGGTATAGATTGGCTACTTCCATATCGTTCTATTCTTGATTGTTATGCAAAGACCATTACCTTAGCCATGCCAAGTAAATCGAGGATAGAGTGGGCTGGTTAAAAATTTTCTTATCCTAGTAGAGTTATATCTTATATTCAGGCCTAAAAGTTGATTGACAAAGGGTTTTGGCTTACTTAGATTTTATTTGTGATATTGTCGCTGAGTCACCTTCTATGGACTCTATTTTGGTGATTTATGAGTTTCCAGATGTGTTTCCTATTGATCTACTGGGAGTCCCTCCTGATAGAGTGACATTGATTTTGCTATCGATCTTGAGCCAGGTACTAAGCCCATTTCTATCACTCTCTATCATATAACTCTAGTTGAGTTGAAGGATCTAAAAGAGTAGCTCCAAGATCTACTGAGCAAAGGATTTATGCACCCTAGTGTTTCACCATGGGGTGCCCGCATTCTTGTTTGTGAAGAAGAAGAATGGATCCATGAGAATGTGTATTTATTAAAGGCAGTTAAACAATGTGACTGTGAAGAACAAGTACCAACTTCCTCGTATTGATGATGTGTTTGATCTGGTTCGGGGAGCTTCTTTATTTTCTAATATTGACATGAGGTCTGGGTACCATCCACTACGGATTCAGCCATAAGATATTCCAAAAACAGAATTTCATACTAGGTACAGTATTATGATTTTCTTGTTATGTCCTTTGGGTTGACTAACGCCCCTACAACATTTATGGAGCTGATGAATAGGGTGTTCGGTCGTTTATGGATTCATTTGTGATAATATTTATTGATGTTATCTTATTCTACTCAAAGATCGAGGAAAGTCATGTGAGGCACTTGAGGATTGTGCTCTAAAGGCATAGCGAGGACAAGAATTATCCTAAATTCTCCATGTGTGAGTTTTGGTTTGAGTTCTATCGCATTCTTTGGTCATATGGTGTCCAAGGAGCGCATTCGAGTTGAAACAAAGAAGATTGAGGTCATTCTAGGTTGGACAAGGCCCACCTTAGCTACAAAGATTCATAGCTTTGTAGGCTTGGCTGGTTATTATCACCATTTTGTGCAGGGCTTCTCTATAATTGTAGCCCCACTGACTATACTTACTCAAACGAATGTGATATTTCACTGGTCCATGAGTGTGAAGAGAGCTTTCGAAATCTTAAGTTATTGTTGACTACAGCTCCTACCTTGACCTTGTCAAAGGAGGGAGTTGATTTCAAGGTTCATTGTGATGTTTTAGGAGTGGGTTAGGTGTTGTGTTCATGCAGAAAAGGTAGGTTATTGCTTATTATTCTAGGCAGTTGAAGGCCTATGAGAAGAATTAGGTGGTTGGGGTTGTGTTTGTGTTAAAGGTATGGCATCACTATCTATATAGGGTCCACTATGAGATCTTTATAGACCATCACAGTTTACAGGACATTTTCTACCAGTGAGATCTAAATTTGAGGTAAAGGAGGTTCGTTGAGCTCCTAAAAGAGTATGATTTGGCTATTCTCTATCATCCCGAGAAAGCCAATATGGTGGCTGATGCATTGTGTAGGAAGGCTTCCAGCATGGGGAGTCTAGCAGCTATTCGGGTTGAGGAGCGACCATTGGCTAGATATGTTCAGACATAGGCCAATGGGTTGGTGGGATTACAGATTTTAGACGGGGGTAGGATGCTTGCTTTTATTAAGGCTTACTCATATTTGATGGATTAGATGAGTGAGAGGCAATTTGAGGATGAGAAGTTGTGTATTATTTGCAACAAAGTGGCTGGAGGTGGAGTTAGAGAAGCGGCACTTGATTGTGATGGCATTTTGAGGATTGGGAGTCGCATTTGTGTGCTTAATGTAGGTGACTTGATCATATTGATACTTAAGGAGGCTTATGAACTGAGTAGGAAGGCTTCCAGCATGGGGAATCTAACAGCTATTCAGGTTGTGGAGCAATTTTTGGCTAGAGATGTTTAAAGATTGGCCAAAGTATTGGTGATACTATATATCACAACCCAAAAAAATGGGCGTGATGGCACTCCTTTTATACCCACTGGGACAAGTCACCCAAAACCCCACTTATAACGATAAAGTTCGGAAGAATAAAAAAAATAAAGGGTTAACTACGGATAATAAGTCAACTTAATTAAAAATCCCCAAACCCTGGTTGTCACATGCACAAGGATCTTAGTGTATTACAATAGATTCGAAAGAAGAGTACGATTCTCAAATGATATTGTCTCTTAAATAGAACAAAATCATAAATAGAAGTGAGAAGTCCACTGGGATGGCAAACAACTACCTCACCCAATCTCCATGGGAAGCCTCAGATAAGGAAGAATAGAGGGTATCACAAAGATCCAAGCTCGTAATCTATAAAAGTGTAGACAAGGGGTGAGTGCCAAACGCGCAGTACCCAACAAGTGAACTACTAAACGCAAAATAAAGTAATATAGAATACGGGTACTCCCAACCTACCTACATAAAAACCATTCCAACCTAACAGATCACAATTTACATATCTTATAACCTAATAATGTCACACCAACAATTATATAACAACAACACAATGGATAAAGTGCATACATCAGAAGTTTCACTAAAGATACTCACAAGTTCATACATGATAAAGATGTGAATTGCAATGCACTAAAATAATATTAGGTATAATGATGCATGTCTAGCCTAGTGAGACACACCCCTTATCTCTCATCCCGGGACCCATGGGGGACATTTATTCTATACATCCATTGCGGTGTGTGATATGACCCTTGTATCCATCATGGTATATGACACATACCTCGAATTATAGTCTCCATCAAGGCGTGTGACATGTCCCTCAATATATAGTATCTGTACCAGCATGTGACACATCACTTGAAATGGTACATTCTTTTTAATTCTTATTCTTTCTCAGTTCACATAACACTTGTCAAAAAATCGCAATACACATATTTACACCACGATGAAGAGATGACAAAATTTTGATACAATGTACAATTTACTACAACATAGTCTTAATACAACATTAACACTAACTCAATATTTCAAAATCAATCTCAATACCTCACACAAGGAAGCACAAGATTCTATATACTTAACAAAGATTGAGAAATTAATTTGTCTTAGTTGAGTCATGATCGATCCAACACTTGAGCCTTTCCCTTTCAAATAGAATCCGTAGCACCATAATCTAGTCAAATAAGTTATCACATTAAGATTTAAAAACTACCAATATACATATTACTATGCATGTAGCCTAGACTCAAAAAGCAACCAATTTCATAGTCAATTCTCAAAATTTCAAGTTTAGAGTTACGCGTTAATGTCTTCAATATTTAAAATGTAATGGTGTTCACAAAATGCCAACTCCCAATATCAATACTAAAGCATATACTTATATATATACATCCTAAATGCACCCTACAGTAGTAATAAATTTGACTAATGATGGCCCAAGGGCACTACGCGAAAGTGCAAAATAAGGAAAGGTTTATATAATTGAGCAAAATCTAAATGTTAGTATGTAAATTGATAAGAACAAGGTTTAAAATTACCTAATGGTTCTATTACCTTGTCCGCCTCTCACGTGAAAAGACAGCTACCCTTATTCCACTACTGAACCTGGTTCAGTTAGCAGTACCAGACAGTGAGTTCAAAGCAGTAAGCAAGACCCAACTTAGTAGAAAAACTCCTTGTTCAAGGGAGAAATAATCTATACCTACACTAGTAGGATTTCAACAACTCTTTATTATGTCAAACTTGAGCAATGTCAACTTACAACTCACACTTCATGTCACAACTATTATGAGTGAAACCCACTCTCAACATAACTCAGTCGAAGAAAATAACTTCTTATAATATTTGTCCCTAAACAAAGATTCTAAGAAGATTTCCAAACAAACATGAATAATCAAGAAAATCTAACTCTATGTCTTGCTTAAGTGTTCTCCTTAAGTGTCTATGATATTGCTCGAATGCTCTCGTCCTTTCGAATTGCAAAAGCTATGTCTTCTAGGGTTAATGATTATATTTATATTGAACCATAGAGACAATCCATGTAGAACTCCTTTCTTGAGTAGGACACGTGATTCTTTTCCATAAAGGAGTCCTTTTCTTAAGCTACTACCTCTACTCGGTCCTATTCTGATTCGGTTCCCTTAAACAACAATTCTTCTCCAACTGGGATTTAGATTTGTGTCTCGTGCATATGCATACCTGCAATAATCCTACCATATTACCCCTTTTTGATGATAGCAAAGTTGTGTGCATGTAATCTTCCTATA
Organism: Solanum clarkiae; assembly: GCA_011800125.2. Classification (NCBI taxonomy): domain Eukaryota; kingdom Viridiplantae; phylum Streptophyta; class Magnoliopsida; order Solanales; family Solanaceae; genus Solanum; species Solanum clarkiae. The sequence continues at coordinate 14,790 of JAABOM020114429.1, read as the reverse complement.
CAAACTTTCCCCTTTTGACATCTCAAAAAGACAAAAAGCATAAGCATAGAGAAAAAGACAAAGAACAGAACAGATACAGAGGCATCGAATGATAGGGACAATACCAGGCATAACACTTTAAAACTAATGATGTTAGCCATCCACATAAAATAAAGTATAGCAAAAGAGAAAAGAAGAACTAGGATATCATTAGCTAATAAACAAGCAAGTACCACTGCCAGCATAGATCATCCATAGCAAAAAGAAAATATACAACCCAAGATAAATTGTTTGTAGTGCGGAAAGGAGAGAATTATACAGATCCAACAAAAAAATAGGGAGCACTAAGGATGAGGGAAAGAGGGGTCTATGCTTAGCAACCTAAGGAGAGGTCCACCAGCTTGTTATGATCCACCAGCTATTGGAGGAGTCAGTCCTTTAGACAAAGCACCTCCGCCTGAGAATCTGCTAGTTGATCCTGAAGTTCTCCATCCTGGACCTGGAAGCAAGCTTGTTCAACCTAAGCTCCCCTAAGTTCCCCCATGATCTGAGTCATTGTCCCAGTACACTTTGGAGTAGCAGGTGCAGGTGCAACAACTACAACACTAGTAGGAGGAGCATAGTCACACTCGAGGGAAGTGTTTTCAATCAACCATATCCTTTTTTGTTAACAACCTCCCTGCCCCAAGGGGAACCTAAAATATCTTAAAGACAAGGGTCAACAGATTTCCAAACGCGAGCTGATGTTGACCAGGTGTTGGGTCAATAACACTCCTCATGTGACAAATAATTAGAGCAGGCCAATCCATAAGCTCCTGTAGGTCTATGGCATAGGCAATCACTATATCACAAAAAGTTTCCTCACGCCTATGCTCTCCCTTTACTAACACCCCTTTGTGAACCTGCTCGAAAAGTAGTATCAAAATAGGTGGCATCTCCCCTTTGTACGCCTACAAGGAACATAAGTAAGCCTCTCATTAGTGAATTTGGAGATTAGAACACAACCCGCACCCTCTTTCTAGACATACTCAATAAGCCCATTGGATGGAATCCTTAAACTCTCCCCCAACTCAAGTTTTTCAAAGACAATATCTACCCCACAGACCCTCGATGAAGCCACATCACCCTCACGGTAGCCAAGTTCTCAAAATTCCACAACCTCAGTCTCAAACACAAATGGCTCCGTATCATAGAACAAATTTATCCACCCCTGAGATGCCAGCTTTGCACACAATTGTTCAACTATTGGATATGTGTGAACCTTTGGATGATAACCTGACCCCTCAACACAGTCTTAGAACTAAAATAGATATGCTTCCCAATACAGTTGAAGTTCAAGACATATTTGTTCAAGCAAGAATGAGCAAGGGGAAAAGAGGAAGAACCAAGTAGGGGAGTTCCTTCGGGAGAGGAAGAAACATAAACAGGAGAAGAGCAAGAGACTGAGGACTTACCAATGTAAACCCTCTTGCGGCTGGAGAACGGCCTAGCTGAGTCAAACATATGTCTCTTGCTCCTGGTGATAGGGCCACAAGTGTGAGGAGTAGTAGTCTTTGGAGAAGAAGACGAAAGATCTTGGCATTAGATTAGACCTTGATGAACCTAAACTAGTGGAATGTCATCCTGGGAGTTCGAATACTCCGGCACAGGATCAGGAATAGTAGGGGAAGGAACTATGGTAGGAGGAGGAGAGACATGGGTGGGTCATAAAGGCAGGTTAAGGTCTGGGAACATGACCTGAACAGGGGGTGTCTCTGTGGAAGAAGAAAAGGGTAAAGGTTTCTCAATTAGACGTTAGTCGGTGGGAGTAGGGTTAGGAATAGAAAGTTCAATGTCAGTGCAGTAGTATTTGGACATAGTGAAAAGGGAGCAGGTTTGATAGTAAGGCATGTCCGTAGAGGGGAAAGGAGAGAAATGAGGTTTGGGATTTCTGGTGGCCAGTGGTAGGGAAGATGGCGGAGGCTGGATGATGGTAGAGGGTGAGTATGGTATTTCCCCTGCAAGAAATCCTACGGTGGTGATGGCGTAGTGGCATTTGAGTCTGTATTGGAGTATGACACAAGGGATACCATGGTTTAGTTTTTTGGTTTTCTTGAGTGTAGGGTATGCCTTTTCTTTTTCTTTGTTTTATTTTTTTGAAGTGTGTTTAGAAAGAGAGAGAGACTTTTAGGAACATGAATAAGGTATTAAAACCTATATAAGGAGTAGGAAACGCATCAGGATGTGATGGTAAATACACATCTGACACAATGCTACTCGCGTGATGCTTGAGATCTCAAGAAATGGTGACTATTGAACATTTTAAGCAAGAGATCTTCCCGCCAAAATGTACTATAGAACCAGGTTTATAGTACCTTTGAGATAACGTAGGATCCGGTTAATAGCCATGAGATGAGATTCCTTGGGTTTGGACTGAAACATTACACACATGCCCACACTAAACACAATACCCGATATGCTAGTTGTAAGGTATAGGAGCGACACAATCATTCCTTTGTATTTTGTTTCATCAATTCCAACACATGCATCATCATTGTTTAACATCGTAGAGGTTGCCATAGGAGTGTCACTTGTCTTGACATCCAACATCCCAAACTTAGCAATTAGTTCCTTGATACACTTCTATTGATGAATAGAGGTACTAGCATGTGCCTGATGTATTTGAAGTCCTCGAAAGAAGTTCAGTACCCCCATCATGCTCATTTGAATGGCCTCAATGCATGCTACAGGAGCATAGGTCTCATCATAGTCAATTCCTTCTTCCTAGTTGTAGCCCTGTACAATAAGTATAGCCTTATTACTGGTGACAGTGCCTTATTCATCTAGCTTATTCCTGAATACCTATTTGGTTTCGATAATAGAGCGATGTTCAGGAGGAGGAACCAGGTGCCATACCTTGCTTCTCTCAAACTGTAGGGGCTCTTCCTGCATAGCTGATATCCATTCTTTATCTAGTAGAGCTTCGTTGACATTTTTGGGTTCTACACGTGAGACATATGCAGAAAAGAAACATATATTCTTGAGCTTTGACCTAGTAGATATCCCTGAGTCCGCAGGGGTCAACAAGTCCTCAAGGGAATGTGAGCTGTTGTGCTTCCAATTGTGTCCTGGAGCTTCAGGTGTTGGATTTTTATTTGAGGTGCCTGGGGTACCTGCTTTGCCAGAGTGTGATGCCTTTGATGAGCCTGCTCTATCAAGAGGAGCGGCCTAAGGTGACTTTCCTCCCTCCACTTTTTTAGGAGTGGTAGTGGAAGATGAGGGTGAAGAAGTCAGCGGATCAAGTTTATTGGGATGTTCCCTATCAGCATCATCTTGCTATCAGTTGCTTCTGGTTGATGTACCTGTTCCTACAAAACTTTCTCGGCCGTAGAGCTGGCCTCGTCAAATATAACGCGTACACTTTCTTCAACACATTTAGTCTTTTTATTGTACACTTTGTAAGCTTTACTGTGGGAGAAGTACCCCAAGAAAATTCCCTCATCGCTCTTGGCATCAAACTCCCTAGTTCATCCTTTCCATTGTTGGGTTCATAACAAACACAGAAAAAGGAACGGAGGTTGAAGCAACTCCAAAAAGTACCCAAAAGGATGCCTCGAAATGCCCAGAATTATAATTTCCATATATCTAAAAATGTGTTTTTGATTTTGAAAATCTGACTTTATTTTCTTGTTCAGGGGTAAACATTAGGGGGAAAAGATCTAACCCCAATTTTAGAGCAACTATAGCAAACTATGACTTTTCAAGTTGGCATGAAAACAGTATGTAATCAGCATCTGCGGCGCGACCCGCCACAATGTTATTTTGAGATTCTTTATATTTTTGGGTTCAAGGCTTTGGGTCTTCGGGCCAAGGGTTCCCATATGTGTTCTTACCTATACTTATCCTTATTTCACCCTCATATCATCTTAAAAATTCCCCAATACTCACTCCAACACTTAGCCAAATATTTAATCCCGAATTCAAGTCCCAAAACCCTCATCCGGATTTCAAGGTTCTCTTTCAAGCTTCAAGTCTTCATCCCCAATCTTTATCAAGTTCGCCTCCAAAACTAAGGGTATGTGGTGTTGAACCATTGAGTCCTTCCACCCATGGTGGCTAAGCCTCCTTTTTTCTTAAATTGCATGATTTAAATGTTGATTTACTTATGGCTCTTGATTATTATAAATTTCACTGCACAGTGATTTGGGGTTTATGAAAGTATGATTGCTTTAGTATATTTTGAGCTATGAATCTTGGACATAATGTAGATTTGATGAGGGATTTTGACGAATATTGCTTGAAGGTGTTGCAAGGTATTGATTAATTGTTTTACAATGGATTTTGTTACATGATTTCACTCTTGAATTGCATGGTTTTACACTAGCACTACACACCCGCCAAGTGTTTGATAAAATGTCCGGCTTGGGTTACCTAAGGAATTGAAGGTCCAGTATATGTCTTATGAGTTGAATAATGTTATGATGATTATATGATGATGGCATGATGATGAATCAATGTTATACATATGATGTATAAAGATGAGAGGAAATATAGGTATATGATGACCTTGTGATGATTAAAGTATGTTATATATGTATTGAATTCATGAAAAGTATCTACGATATTGCAAGTCAATCACCTTTTTGAGAGTGTGCCAAGTCTCAATCACCTTGTTGAGAGGGTGCCAAGTCTCAATTACCTTATTGAGAGGGTGCCAAGTCTCAATCACCTTGACATGGGGGTGCCAAGCCTCGGCTACCTTGTTGAGGGGGTACCAAGCCTCAATCACCTTAACAAGGGGGTGTCAAGTGTCGATTACCTTGTTGAGGCGGTATCAGGTCTTAATCACCATTCAAGGAATGGTGTGCCTTGGAGTTGGGAAGTAGCTCACTTGGTCTATTATGATGGTGTATTCCTATGCATGCTCTAATTCTATATAAGCATATGATTAACTAACATGTTTTACTTCAAGCATCATTCATATATATCATATTGATAATATGTTATCCTTTTTCTATGTTTATGCATTTTACCTATGATGTCTATCTCTTATTGCATTGCATCCTAGATTCACAGTACATTCAAATGTACTAACATATACTCTACGCCTATATGATGTTACCATATAAGACCGGAGCTCCTACTGATTCTTCTCGTGGCTAGACGGACTGTTCAAATTAGCTTATGGCGAGTCCTCTATTGAGGGATAGTGCCTATTCTCTTATACTTTGTATTAAGGCTCCTTTTACTTTATCGTATACTTATAACTATGAGGGTGAGCTCAGTTGCTTGACTTGGCCACCGCTCTTATCGATGTAGTAGAGGTGTTGTTGGACATCTGCTGTAATCATATTGTGAGCCTTGACTCTCTTGCTATTTGTTGTTATGGTATCAAAGATGTCCCTTAGCCCCTTTTCTCCTTTTATATATCTTCTCTTATTGTTATTTTATCTTGCTTCTGCAACCAAGGGTGTCTAATAATATGCTAAGAGGCTTGTTTGGGGTTTCTTCGGGTTCCCCTTTCGCTAGTCACATCTAGGCCCTAGGCTTGGGTCGTGACAAAGGTGGGATAGATTTGTTTTCTTCCTTTTAGTAATTCATAGGGAGTTTTGTTCATGATGGGTCTAATCATGCATCTGTTGATGAGATAGAAGACAGTGTTCTCAAACTCAGCCCAATAGCTCTATAGAAGATTGATGGCTATTAGCATAGTTCTAGCCATATCCTCCAGAGGTCTATCCTTTGTTTCCACGACCCCATTTTGTTGGGGAGTTCAAGGGGTTTAGAAGTTGTAGGTCACTCCATGTTAGCACAAAACATAAATAACTTCGAGTTCTCAAATTCTGTACTATGATTTATTCTCAAGTTCATCAGATGGCAGTTTAGATTCTTTTGAAGCATTTTTACAAATAAAACAAACATTTTATCCTTGGATCTTAGAAAGAACGTCCATCTGAACCTTGTGTAATCATCTACAAGTACAAAGACATACCTATTTTGGCCTTAACTTTGTATTCGCATCAGACCACAGAGGATTATGATTACTGACTAGGCTAACTGGTTGAAATATATTTCTGATATGCTTGCCTTGAGCACAGGCTACACACCCTTGATCTTCACTAACTTTTCTCTTAGATAGTCCCAAAACCAGCTCCTTGAATATCAGTTTGTTGATTGTTGAGAAGCTGAAGTGGCCCAGTCTTTTGTAGCATAGTGTGGATTCATTGCCTATGGCACTCAGACAGTTTAGCTCATGTTGTTCAGGCACATTAAGGTCAACCTTGTACACATTCTTGTGTTTTTCCCCCTGAGTACAAGCCTCTTGGAGGTAGCATTAGTCACTCTGCACTCAGAGGCAGTGAAGAGTATATCGTTTCCTTTGTCAGATATTTTAGAGATACTTAATAGGTTATGCTTTAGTCCCTCCACATAGTACACATTGTCAAAGCATTGAGACACTGATGGTCTCATCTTTCCAATTCTCCTGATCTTCCCTTGTTTATCATCTCCAAAGCCTACGTTTCCGCGGTGGAGTTCATTCAGTAGAAGAAAGTTGTTTTGTCTCCTGTCATGTTTCTAAAGCATGCGTTGTCTAATTACAACTACTTCTACTTTCGTTTTACTAGTTCCTACTCAATTAACAAGGGTTAGATTTGGGTACCAGGTCCACTTGGGTCCTTTTTGATTGTAAAAAGGATGAATGAGATCCCTTTTCGCCCAGGCAGGAAGTTCCTTCTTGACCTTCCCAGTTCTCATGGTTCTAGGAGGATATCTACTTTCTTTATTAATACTATTAAAGCTAGGTGGATATCATCTTCCTGTCCAATTCCTACTAGCTCTAAGTGGATATCTTCTTCCTGTTCTATTACTATTAGTTTTACGTGGATATCTTCTTCTTGTTCTACCTCTTTTACCACCCCTTTCATAGATCTTAGTTAAGTAAGAGAAGCTGTTGTCAAAGGCCTTTGTGTTTTTATTGCACTTCTCTTAGGTGACCTGTCTCACCACACATGGTACAAAAGACTTTGTGGTCCGTTGCACAATCTTTTGGGTTCCTTAATCTTGAACTCGATCCTGCACTTAGTAGTAGACTGGCCTTGCCACATATCATCAAGCATTATAAAGGACTTGGTTCATTTCATGTTATGCTCTAATTTAGCTTTGGTTTTGTCAACACTCTTTCAAGAGGGTTTTATTTATTTATTTTAGATAAGATAATAAGCTCATTTCCCAGTTCTTTAGCCATTTCTTCCAGGTCTAATTGGGCCTGACTCATTACGTTTTTCTCCTTTCTAGAGGACTTGAAGTTGTCAAACTCCAATTGCAGTTTTTGATTGACATTTTTCAAATCCATATTCTCAGTTCTTAACCGAGCATAGTCCTTGAGGAGAAGTTCCTTGGAATTACAAATAGACAGATAGGCCTCAATTAGAACCTATGACAAATACTCAAGCTTTTTCTTAGAATGTGTATGAATGTTAGCTTTAACTTGTTCAAAACTTACCTTGGTGTCTAACAATGCATTGTCCTTGTCATAGGAACCTGCTCCATCTATTAGTGCCAAATTTTCTTGACTGTCTTTGGGCATACAGTTGTCAAATTTAGCCTCAATCCTGATAGCCACCTTGTCCTTGCTACTTTCATCATTAGACTCTTCCATAGCAACAAGAGCAAGGAAATCATACTTCTTAGGTTCCTCATTGTCCATAAGGCATTGGTTTTTAGGAGCTTCTCCATAAGATTCTTGACCAGGATTGCTTATTAGAGTAGCAAGAGCTCTATGCACTTAAAGATCTGCTTCTTGATTCATCATCCTCCTAACTTTACAAACATATGGTTCAGGCCTTGTTGTCTTGGGCTTATCAGGCACATTCTTCTTGTATTCAAGTGCCTAAAGGGGGCAGAACTTGATGAAGTGGTCAGGACTTCCATACTTGTGATAGAGTTCTTCTCTTTGATCTTTTTCAGTTGTTCGGTAAAGGGGCATCCTCTGTCTACCAATTCCCTTTCGCAACACTTGTTGGGACCTCTTGGTGATTGATGCAATATTTTCTTCCTCAAAGTCCTCTTTCATAGTAGCCTTCAGGACCAAGTTCTTATACTTCCTCTTGTTGTTCAACTCTTTCTCTTGATTCTTCTTTAATTCATAAGTCACCAGAGTTCCCATCAGCTGGTCCATAGTCATGGTGTCCAGATCCTTAGCTTAGATAATGGATTCTACCTTATTTTCCGAGGATTCAGGTAACACAATCAGAATGTTCTAAATGGCCTTGCCTATAGGCATGATTTCCCCCTAGAGAGTAGATCTCATTGACTATCGCAGAGAATTTTCTTTCCATAGCTTGTATGGATTCCTCTTCATGCATCCTGAAGAGTTCATACTATTAATGTTGTCAATCTTAGCCTTTTTCACCTTAGTAGTTCCTTCGTGAGCAACCTGCAGCGTGTCCCATATTTGCTTAGCATCTTGACATGAAGAGATACTATTGTATTCATCGGGACTAATTACACAGAGTAGAATCTTTTTCGCCTAGGCATTGTTCAGAATGGCTAACTTGTCTGCTACATCCCACTCACTGCATTCCTTGGGCATTCTAGTGCAAGAAGTGGGTCCATCTTTCATTAGAATCATTGGTCCGTTTAGCACAACATTCTTGAGATCAGGGTGTTCTCCTTCAGTGTGGTCCATCATCTAGTTCTTCCACCATCCGTTGTAGTTTCCATTGAATACTGGGGTTTGTTCTGAGAGGCTCCTTCTGGAGATGTGTGTGGGGCTACCATATTAGCTTTTTGAGGTAATTAGCCTTTATTAGAAAAGACCTACTCTGATACTAATAGAAAAGACAACTACCCCTATTCCACCAGTGAACCTGGTTCAGTAAGCAATACCTGAAAGTGAGTTGAAACCAGTAAGAAAGACACCCAACTTATAGTGGACAAACGCCTTTGCTCAAGGGAGAAACAACCACTATCTACACTAGCAGGATTTCATTAACTCTTTATTACTTCAAACTCGAGCAATGTAAACATACAACTCACACTTCACGTCACAACTATTGAGAGTCAAACCCTCTCATAATAACAACTCACTCAAAGAAAACAACTTCTTATAATGGTTGTCCCTAAACAAAGATTCTAAGAAGATTGCAAACAAACTTGAACAATCAAGAAAACCTAACTTTAGATCTTGCTCAAGCATTTCTTCTTAAGTGCCCATGCTCTTGCTTGAATGCTCTCATCATTTCATATTGCAAAAGCTATGTCTTCCAGGGTTAATGATTGTATTTATATTAAACCCTAGAGACACTCCATGTAGAACGCTTTTCTTGAGTAAGACACACATTTCTTTTCTATAAAGGAGTCCTTTTCCTAAGTTGCTATCTTTACCAAGTCCCATTCCGAATCTGTTTCCTTAAACAACAATAATTCTCCAACTGGGATTCAGCTTTGTGTCTTCTGGTGCAACTATGCTGGACCTGGTTCTGTTTGTCTTCATCAAAACTTCATATGCATACCTGTAATAATGCTAACATCACGGAACACGAGACAACTAGATTCCAAATTCAATTTTCTTATGAAACAATGCAACATAGCCTTCTCAATTTTAATTCTTTAATTTCACTAACAATTACAACTGTATATCTTAACCATAATAATATGCAATCATGATAATCACAATGTCCATCCAATCTGCATATTCTTTGAGTCTGACAATACTTTAACATACTACAATTATAAGTTTTGGTTGTTCGAATTCCAGTGCATGTCAACCACAATTCTACCTTAGCTCTTAGACATGGAATTAAAGAAAGACAATTCAATATTAACTGATATCCTATCACTTAGGAACACATATTAAGGATTAATTTTCAAATAGGATCTTACCTTGAAGCATCGGTTGTTCTTCGGATGCACAAGTACAGTTTTCTCTTTTCTTTACATTTTTCTTCTGAAATTATTAAATCCCACTAACCTAATTTAATACATGTGTCAAGTGATGTAGGATTCTTTTATAACAAATTAACATTTAACCCACCACTTATATTGATTATTCAAACTTGCCCATAAATTAAATAGTCGTAGTTATCGAATTATCTGAAATATCCATTTAAAATTTACAAGGAGGTTTATTTCATGAAAACAATAGTACAAATTATGAAAAATATATATTATAGGTCATTATATTATTTACCACTAAAAATTATGTTCGTCCTCAAACATAAAGTAGAAGAATGTGCCTGAAGCTTCAAAAACATGAGGATATTCAAACACATGTCAGACTCTAACGAGATGATTCTTCCATTGCACCTTCACGAAAGTAATCTCTTCGTTTCTAAGCTTTCGAACCTATCTATCCAAAATAGCTATAGGCTCCTCCTCAGATGAAAAGTTTGGACTCGGTATCACTAAATCAAATGAAACTATATGAAACTCATCTAGCACATACTTTTGAAGCATGGATACATGAAACACAAGATACATGATGATAAGCTCGGTGGCACAGCCAGTCTATAGGCCATCTCTCCAACTCAGTCCAAAATCTCAAATAGGCCAATGAATCGTGGGCTTCGCTTTCCCTTCTTCCTAAACCACATAACACCCTTCATAAGTGATACTTTAAGCCAAACATGATCGCCCTCCATAAACTCTAGGGCTCAAACCCCCTTATCTGCATAACTCTTCTGATGACTCTAAGCGGTCAACAACCTATCCTAAATCATATGAACCTTGTTCATAGTATCTCTAAGAAAGTCTACATCTAATGAGTCCAAATCAGTGGAATCAAACCAACCAATTGGAGATCTACACCGGCTACCATACTAGACATCGTATGGAGCCATCTGAATATTGGAGTGATAACTATTATTGTTGGGGAACTCTGCTAAGGGAAAGTGCTAGTCCCTAGCGGAGTAATAACTATTATTGTAGGTGAACTCTGCTAAGGGAAAGTTCTAGTCCCAAGGGGAACCAAAATCAATCACACACACTCGAAGCATGTCCTTCAACACCTAATTCATTCATTTCCATCTGTCTGACGATGAAAGGCTAAACTCATATCTAGCTGTGTACCTAGTACATGTTGCGAGGCCCTCCAAAAATAAGAAGTGAAGACCGAACCCTAGTCAGAAATGATAAAAATAGGTATACCATGCAGTCTAACTATCTGATCGATGTAAATCTCAACCAACTTTTCTGCAATATATTGAACCTTCAAAGGAATATAATGGGCAGGCTTAGTCAGTTGATCTACAACTACCCAAATAGAGTCATAATCACCCACAATAGTAAACAAATCTATCATAAAATCCTGATATGCTCCCACTTCCATGTAGGAATGGGCATCCTCTAAAACTCACTTCCACATCATTATTGCTCACACTTAACCCGCTGAAAAGTTAAATAATTGGACACAAAATCTGAGATATCCATTTTCATGCCACATCACTAGTAATGCTAACTCGGAATGTGATACACCTTTCCTGCCCCTGGATGATTAGAATAACAACTACAATGAGCCTCCTCAAGAATAAACCTAATCAAGACACCAACCTTAGGCACACAAGATCGACATCCAATCCTCAAAACACCATCAAGATCAAACACCGCTTTCTTAGCCTCTGCTCTGGTCACCTTGTCTCTGATGAGACACAACTTTTCATCCTCAAAATAGAGCTTTCGAATTTGGTCCATCAAGGAAGAACAAGCCTCAAAGAAAGCAAGTACACCACCCTCATTGGAATGTTGTAACCTGACTAGGCCATTAGCTAGCTGCTGAACATCCCTGGCTAAAAGGTCGCTCCTCAACTCGAATGGCGACTAGAGTCCCCATGCTAAAACTCTTTCTATTCAAGGCATTGGCCACCACATTCGCCTTCCCCAGATGATTTAAGATGGTAAAATCATAGTCTTTTAACAACTTGATCCACCTATGCTGCCTTAAGTATAGATCCTTTTGACTAAACATATATTAAAGACTCCTATGATCAATGAAGACCTCACAGTGTACACTAGATAAGTAATGAATCCACAACTTAAGCACAAAAACCACTGCGACTAACTCTAAGTCATGGGTAAGATAGTTCTTCTCATGGGCCTTCAACTGTCTAGAAGAATTGGCAATCCCTTTCCCCTTTTGCATCAACACATGAACTAAACCAACTCTTGAAGCATCACAATGCACCATAAATTCCATACCTATCTCAAGAAGAGTCAAAATGGGAGCTGAAGTCAATGAAGTCTTGAGCTTTTGGAAGCTTGCCTCCTCATCGAACCAATGAAATGCTACATTCTTCTGAGGTAATCTGGTCAATGGGGATGCAATGGATGAAAATTCCTGAATAAATCACTGATAATACCCAACCAACCCATAAAAATGCAAATCTCAGAGGCGATAATAGGCCTTGTACAACCTCTAACTACCTCAACGATAGCCAGATCCACTCTAATCCCCTCCTTGTACACTACATTCAATATGCATACCATCGAACCAAGCCATAACTTACACTTGGAGAATTCTGCATAATATTTTTCTTCTATTAACCTTTGTAGAACTATCTCAAGTGACAAACATGATCAACCTCAGTCTTGGAATACACCAAGATGTCATCAATGAATACTATCACAAAAGAATCTAAGTACAGATGAAACACTCTATTCATCAACTCCATGAAGGTTGCATGGGCATTACTCAACCGAAAGGAGATCAACAAAAATTCATAGTGGCTATAATGGGTTCGAAAATCTATCTTAGGAATATCTAATGCTCTAATCCTAAACTGATAATAACCAGACCTCAAGTCAATTTTAGAGAACAAAGTCGCTCCGTGAAGCTGATCAAACAAGTCATCAATACAGGGAAGAAGGTATTTGTTTTCAAAATAACGTATGTGTTTTGTTGGAGAAATTTATTATAGGTTAATAATATTGGGGTAAGTTTGGTATTAAAGTGATGGGGTTTAAGTCTAGGAAGTGAACTTGTTCCATTCAAGTTCATTTTTTTTCAAGGAGTTTGCTCTAACCCTAGCCTCTCAATTTCTCTCTATCTCTATTCTCAAAATAACGTATGTGTTTTGTTGGAGAAATTGATTGTAGGTCAATAACATTGGGGTAAGTTTGATATTAAATGATGGGGATTATTAGGTCTAGGAAGTGGACTTATTCCATTCCAGTTCATTATTTTTACAAAAAGTAAATAGCATGTAGGGAAAATATTTTATGAATAATTGATAAATCACATTTGAGGAATGTAATTACTCTTATGGTTTGCAAATTTCTTTTTGACAAGTTTCCCGCACAAAACTTCTACATAGGTTTGCAATGCACAACCAGTTTACCCTAAGGCATTTTTTTTATTTTTTTTCTCATGACTTTTGGTCCGGTCTTATTCAGGTTAACTTAGGGTGTTACATTAAGACCCGATTTGATTACTAGTAATCAATACATCTAATTGCTTTCAGTATTTTAGACATGTAATTTTTTTCAATCTTCTCTCATTTATTTTAAAATTATTTTGGTATTAAATATTATGTTTAGAATTAATCTGTTATTTCATTTTCATTTTAATAGGTTATTTGAAAATTCAAAATAACAAAAAAAGATATCCCTTTAGGATACCAACTTTATTTTTTTTTATTTGCTTGAAAGAAGAGAAAATTCACAAAAATAATATTTTTTTAAATTAGTATTTTATTTTGGTACTCAAGAGTTATCTAGTAATAATTTTTTGATTTTTGATATTTTTGTTTACACACTTTAAAAATAAAAGATTTAAAATCAAAGATAAAGCCAATAATCTTTTGTAACTTGGCGAAGATTACTTCTTATCCATATACAACAAAAGTTTCTTGGTCTACTATACTCTCTCATAATAAAAACTCATTATGACCTAACAGACCTTATATACTATCACATTTTTCTCGAAGATGAAGCCAATTGATGAGAATTTTTAGAATCAGTATCAGATACTGTTGTAGAAATAATTTGTTGTGGCTGGTGAATTGATGAGTTCATAATAGCACCCTGTTGTTGTGGATAGTTGGAAAATGGCAAAAACACTTTCTTTTAGGAGTTCCTTTGATCCAACCATTCTTAAGATGAATGTTGGTATGAGCTATTATGTCTTGGCAGGAAGAAAAGAATTATTTACAAATGACACATTGAAACACCCATATACCTCGTTGTCTATTTAGTTCCTCCATTTTTGTTACTTAGGCCAAGGAGGATGAAGATGGGAGGAGGACAGTGAGGAGGAGGATGCAGAGGGAAAAAGAATTGAAGAGAACTAGAAAATTGATGTAATTAGTGATGAATCGTGCTCTATTTATAGCTCTCATCAGGGGATAACATGCAAATAAAATTTATTATATAAGTCCTTGTATATTTATAAGTAAGTCCTATTTCTAAAATACTTAGTGTGAACATCTAATTTTTATCAAACCTTAATCTTATACCTTTTAGTATTTATCTTGTATCTAAATTATGTATTTTTATTTTTACCTTAGTTTAATAAGTTTATTATAAAAGTTTTGAAAAACTACAAAAATAGAGTCACATTTAAGATAAATTTTATTTCAATTTTTAAAAAATAAAAGAAAACTTATAATATAAATTTATTTTTCAATCTATTTAAATTGTGGGTAAACTAAAAATTTTAGTATTTTGTCAATTATATTTATTGATACCTAGCTATTTAAATTTATTTTTGAAATATTTTTATCAATTCAAATTAGTGAACAAATATTTTTATTGTTGCATTTTATTTTTGTCTTAGAAAATTTTTAAAAATAACATTAAATTGTCTAAACCTCATGTTTCTCTCACACAATACAACTC
>JAABOM020114418.1:0-23608 GCA_011800125.2 Solanum clarkiae | reverse complement strand
GCTTAACCAAGTTTAAACCTTTACTTAAACAAACTTTTGACAACACACTAAGTATTCAATCACACGTACCTATTAGTGTCCTAATTCTGCATGTTGGATTCCCTCTTTAGCTTCAAGTAAGTAAGGGTATTTTGATTTCATCGCGTCCTCGACCTCCAATGTTATTTCTTCTGCTTGTTGGTTTCTCCAAAGTACTTTTACTGATGCTATTTATTTATTTCTTAGCTTCTTAACTTGACGATCTAGAATAAGAATAGGTACCTCTTCATATGTGAGATCTTTTGTAACCTACACGTCCTCAATAGGAGTGATACGGGATGGGTCACCTATGCATTTTCAAAACATTGAGACATGAAAAAATGGATGAACCATTGAAAGCTCCTGGGGTAGCTCTAGTTTAATATGCAACCTGCCCGAACCTCTTAATAATTTTATGTGGCCCTATGTAACGTGGGCTTAGTTTTCCCGTCTTACCAAATTTCATAAACCCTTTATTGGAGACACCTTTAGAAATACCCAATCCCCTACTGAGAATTCCACTCCTCTCCTTCTATCATCCGCATATGATTTGTGATGACTTTGGACTGTTTCTAGCCGCTGCTGTATTACCTTAACTTTTTCCATGGCTTGTTGTACTAGATCTGGACCAATCAAGGTGGTTTCACCCGCTTCAAACCATCCAACTGGCGGCCTACATTTCCTCCCATACAAAGCTTCATAAGGTGTCATCTTGATACTCATGTGGTAGCTATTATTATAGGCAAATTCAATAAGTAGCAAATGGTCCACCCATCTACCTTTAAAGTCCAATGCACAAGCTCACAATATATCTTCAAATGTCTGAATGGTGCGTTCTGCTTGATCGTCTGTTTGAGGGTGGAAAGTTGTACTCAATTCACTTGTGTCCCTAAATCCTTTGGAAGGACTTCCAAAACTTTGCATTGAATTGAGCTTCTCGGTCAGATATAATGAATATTGGCTCCATGTAGCATGACTATCTCTTTGAGGTGTAGCTTGGCATATTCTTCAGCTGTATTATCACTCCTGACTGGCAAGAAGTGTGCTGACTTTGTGAGTCTGTCAACTATTACCCATATGGAGTCAAACTTCTGAAATAAGCGAGGCAACCCGGTAATAAAATCCATATTGATCATATCCCACTTCTATGTTGGAAGTTCTATACACTGCATATAACCTCCTAGCTTTTGGTGTTCTATTTTCACTTGTTGGCAATTTGGACATTATGCCACAAATTTTGCAAGGTCCTTTTTCATGACTCCCCACCAAAACATTCCCTTCAGGTCATGGTACATCTTTATTGATCCTGGATGGATGGAATATCAGGAATGATGGGCTTCTTCCATTATCCTCTTTTTTAATCCATTAATATTAGGCACACATAATCTATTTTTCCCCAGTAAAGTACTCCATTTTGTGTAAGGTTAAAGACCTTTATTATATCCTGACGCACTTTTTCCTTAAGCTGTCATAGAACATGAGCCTCGAACTGTTTTTCTTTCACCTCCATTACTAATGAAGATGTTGCTGCATTATGTACAATAACCCCTTCCTTTGGAGTTTCAAGAAAGCGTACTCCCAAATTGTCTAGTTGATGTAGATCCTTAGCCATTCCTTGACTTACCACGGCTTGATCACTAGTATTCATGATTGCCTTACGGCTCAGAGTATCGACTATCACATTTGCCTTCCCCAGGTGGTAAAGTATATCAACGTCATAAATCCTTCATTAGCTCTAGCCACCTTCATTGTCTTAAGTTTAGGTCTTTCTGCTTTAAGATATATTGCAGGCTCTTATGATCAGTATATATGTCAACGTGAACCCCATACAAATAGTGGCACCATATTTTCAGAGCAAACACAACCGTTGCTAGCTCAAGATCATGTTTTGGATAGTTTTTTTCATGTGGTCGTAGCTGTCTAGATATATAAGAAATTACCCTACCATTCTATATCAGTACACACCCTAAGACAACTCCTGAAGCATCACAATACACTACATACCCTTCAGTGCCTTCTGGGAGTACTAGCACAGGTGCAGAAGTTAACTAATTTTTCAGCTCCTGGATGCTCCTTTCACATGCATCATTCCATTGGAACTTGGTTGTTTTATGTATCAACTTTGTTATAGATGCAAAAATAGAAGAAAAACTTTCAACAAACCTTTTGTAATAACCTGCCAACTCTAGAAAGCTCTGAACTTCTGTGGGTGTTATTGGTCTAGGCCAATCTTTCTCAACCTCTATCTTTTATGGATCAACCCTTATTCCCTCAACAGACACAAGATGACCCAAGAATGCCACTGATTTTAGCCAAAAGTCACATTTAGAAAATTTGGCATATAACTGTCGATCACGAAGAACTTGTAACACCTGTCGTAAGTGATTTGCATAGTCCCTATGATCTTCAATATACCAAAATGTCATCTATAAATACTGTTACAAACACATCCAAGAATGGCTTGAACACCCTATTCATTAGATCTATAAAAACTACTAGTTCATTCGTTAGCCCAAATGACATAACAAGAAATTCAAAGTGACCATAGCGTGTTCTGAAAGTAGTCTTAGGTATATCTTTCTCCTTCACCCTCACTTGGTGATAACCTGATCTCAAATCAACTTTTGAAAAGCATTTGGCACCCTACAACTGATCAAATAAATCATCAATCCTGGGGAGGGGGAATTTATTCTTAATTATCACCCTATTCAATTATCGATAGTCGATACACATTCTCAATACGCCATCCTTTTTGCGTACAAATAACACAAGTGCACCCCAAGGGGACACACTAGGTCTTATAAAATCCTTCTCCAATAAGTCTTTTAACTGCTCTTTTAATTCACACAATTCTACTGGGGCCATTCTATATGGAGGGATGGAAATAGATTGAGTGCTTGGAATTTAGTCAATACCAAAATCTATTTCTCGTTCTGGAGGTAAGCCTAGAAGTTCTTCAGGGAACACATCAACGAATCCATTCACTACTAGAACTGATTGAAGGGTTGGTGATTCTGTCTCCATATCCCTCACTCTAACTAAATGACATATATACCCCTTAGATATCATCTTTCTAGCTTTAAAATAAGAGATAAACTTACCCTTTGGCACCCCAATATTGCCTTTCCATTCAAGAATTGCCTCATTTGGAAAGTGGAAGCACACTCTCTTAGTTCGCCAATCCATGGTGGCATAGCAAGAAGCTAACAAATCCATACTCATTATAACATCAAATTCCACCATTTCTAGCTTAATAAGGCCATCCAATGTGTCACGGTCACAAATAGTTACTACATAATCATAATAAACCCTTCTAGCCATAATAGATTCACCGATTGGTGTAGATACGTCAAATGGTTTGTTCAATAATTTGGGTGTTCTCTTAAGCTTTCCAACTACTAGTGAGGTAATGTATGATAGTGTCGAACTAGGGTCAATTAATGCATATACATGATGTGAAAAGATGGAGAATATACTTGTGACCACATCAGGTGAAGCTTCCACATTTTGCCGACTCCCCAGAGCATAGGTGCGATTTTGGACTCCGCTAGAGCTAGCTGCCCCTCTAACACCTCTAACATGACCCATAGGTTCTTGTTGATCCATACCTAATAGAGGAACTAACGATGATGATGCAATAACTGACCCAGTAGATTATGCTATATCACCCATACGCCTCCTCGGGCAATCTTTTATCATATGCCCTGGCGTACCACACCAATAACAAGAGTCTGTCCCAACATGACATATACCTAAAAAAATTCTTCCACACTATTTACAAGGTTGCCTAGGAGTCATTTTCTGGCCTATCAAATATCCTGTTATCCGCACCTTGTCCCTCACCTCGTTGACCAAGCTGATTGCGTCTAGACCTTTGAAGTTGTGGTGGAGCACTGGCTGCAAAGTAGGAAGATGATGGCCTAGGCAGTCTATTAAAAAATTGAGGCCTAAGCTCACCTTGGGGTGGTGTAAACTGCCCTGTAGACCTGGCCTTCTTGGACTTCGCCCTTTCTAACTCTTGTGTCTTTCTCCTTTGCCTATAATCCTCCAATTTCTGTGCAAAAGCTTGCATTCTAGCTGTATCTATGTCTTTATTCAAGGAAGCAATAGTACAATCTCTAACCAGATATGTATCCAATCTATCCACATATTGATGAACTCTATCTGCCATAGTAGTAACTACATTAGGAGCATACCTGGCTAAGGAATTAAATTGAAGTCTATACTCCCTCACGCTTATATTCCCTTTGCGAAGATTCAAGAACTGATCTGCACGGGCCTCTCGGATCTCTGATGGCAAGTAATAGTTAAGAAATGCCTTTCTGAACTCCTTCCAGGTAGTTGGGGGTGCATCTATACCCTTAGATTGCTTTAAAGATTCATAAAACAATATAGCCACACCCTTCAACCTATATGTCGCTAACTTGACAACTTCTGTACCACTCACATGCACAATATCTAAAGTACGCCGAATCTGATCAATAAAGTCTTGGGGATCTTCATCAGGATCAAACCTAGTGAAAAATGGAGGGTCCAAATTAAGGAAATCATGTATCCTCGTGCCAGCTTCCCTATTCGCATCACCTGTACCTATAACTGGACCTTCCTGCCTTTGACCTTGGCCAGCAACTATACGAGTCAATAATTGGACTGTATTTCTCAGATCCTACACGCTAGCATCAATAGGTGGTTCTGGGGGAATTTCACTACTTTCGGGTTCATCAGGAGCTGGAGGAGTTGGAGATGTCTGTGACAGAACTTGGTATACAAACCACCACTTCTACTCCCTTTCCTTTACCTTTGTTTTGCCTAGTTTCTGGCATACTTATTGTACAAAACAATTTAGGAGTCAAACATAATGCACCTATTACACTTGACTCTATGGAACGATTTAAAGAATGAAAAGAAAGTAATAACTCCTAAATGCCATGTAGCCTCCTGCTTATAAATGTGGTGCACAACACATCGATAAACAAGACTCTACATAGACACGACTTTGTAGATTCCCTAGGATGACCCACTCTGATACCACTTCTGTCATGCCTAAAGTCCTATTAAAGCGGACTGTCACCCGTTGCCAATAAGGCCCGGGAGAACCAACCTGTATCTATGCGCTTTATAGACATTATAAGGGATTTCTACTTTCAGCATGCCTTTACGAAAGTAAACAATAAAACAAGCCAAAAGGAAATGCATATGGCTAGGCAATTGGGGCCACGATGTCTAAAGTACGAGACATAACCACACTTTAATTTACATAGTCTGCAAAGCCTCTAGATCAGGAAAAGTATCTGATAAGGGTCAGGACAGGACCTGCCTCGACTAACTTTACAACACAAAATTATAAGTTCTAGTCACGTAAAGCTTGAAGCATCCTGGAGCTTGGTAACAGCAGTTGGAAATCCTGTACTCCTACTGGGAAGATCTACGAGCACTTGTACCTACAACATGAAATGCAGGTCCCCCGTAAGGGACATCAGTACAAGATAATGTACTGAATATGTAAGGCAGGAAACACTATATATGAAGTAACAACTCAAATAAAATTATGCACTGGTGTAGGATAAGAGACCACCCTTAGTTATACTGTGGGATCATGTACTTTATGTTCTTTTTATTACTTTACCTTTACTGTATAATCTGTACACAACAAATAATGCAAGTGACCAACTGATTAGTGGTAAATCTATATCGGGATCGGCATGGCTAGGCTTTTCCTTTAACCCCTTGGGCTACCCCCGTGATAGGATCGACCCTGGGTAGGTGATTCTTCCACCCCTCGAGTTACCACCCATCAATAAACAATATACTTTACCTTTCAATTACCTTTGAGATGATTCCTTTGGTGATCATAATATTGGAGCTGTAGGAATATAGATGTAGCATGTGATATGTAGATAATCATGCAAGACAAGATGACAATGAGAAGAGTACGTTACACAAATAATCAAATGCATATGAGATGAAACAACTCGTGAACTTTATTTAGCAACAAGTTACCATGTAACTTGGTATCAATGGAGCTCAGAATGAAATTGGTTCTTGAGTCAATCTTCTCAGTCTTTATTGATGTATGAAGATTTGAAGGTGACTATGTATGGGAGCACATGAATATGTGAAAGAGTGGAGACATGACTGTTTATTATGTTGAAGTAGATAAGAGCCTCTATGTTGCAAGGAAGAACCTAGGTTTCATGCCAAGTAATACGAAATTGAATAGCCTTACATACCTCATTGTGTGACCTCATTATTACCCCGAGATAACCTTTCCATCCTCAAAATAAGTATCTAATACATAGTAGGTGATAAAACTAGCATTAGCAGCCAATAGAGATGCATCTTGGCAGTCCAATCTCTTGAAAAACAACATATGGGCAGTAAGTGGATAATTATAAATCCGAGCATATTCTTGCAACCTTTCTGCCCCTGATCATATTTTCTAATACATGTTCTCATATACATATCATGTTCAGCCTATTTTAGTGCCAAAACAGTCTTACAATAGCCCACAAAGCACAACACATAACCATTCTAAACAACATATAAATAGGCATCATAACATTACATCCCTTCGCTACATCTTGACGTCGACAATCCCGAACCTATTTCAACTTTACACAAACTATCCTCAACACATTTATAATAAAAATAGCCTTAAAACAGTCTTAGAATAGTACCAACAGTCATGAAGGATGTTAGGTCATAGCCTTCCATCCATCAGCCCATAAGTTCATACTAAGAGTACAATTGCGATATCCTATAAGAACTCACTTTCGCGATTGTAAAAGTGGTGCAGCATCTTAGTTACATCACTAAAAAACTATAACTTATTAAGAACATAGGTATTACTTCATAATTCAGCCAACCAAGAAGAGAAAATCCTCTTGAATAACAAGAAAAGTTCACAATAATATTTAGGACACATGCTGTCCAAATTTTCAGCATATACCTAACCAACATAGTTTCTTATTTTTCATGAAGAAACCTTACTAAACACACAACTATAATCACTTACCTTTACCGTTAAGGTTGTGAGCCTCCTTAAGAACCCTAAAAGCTTCTTTTGGCTGCTTTACAAAGTCAAGAAAGAAGCAAACAAGCTTTGTGAAAGCTGAAATTTTCTAAGTCTAAGAATGAATTAAATTTGCTACTTGTAACTCCTTTTAAAGGATTACTTTGGCCTATTTTCTTTTACCTTTTAAGATTTATTTTATCAAGTTGGTAAGATACCATTTTGTCTCTTTCACTTGGGCCTTATTGGGTTGCAAACTAATGGGCCTTGGCTACCCATTTTTCCCCTTTCTCTTAGTTAGTTTGTGCCTAAATTATTAAAAAAATTGTGATGTCTTTGGTCTCTTTTAATATCCTTATTGAGATGAAAATATAGTCCATTTATGATGCTAAAATATGGGATAAATTTACACCTTTAACACGGACTTTATTCATAATCGGACTTGGACAAACTCGACGTCGGTCCTCATCTCGATTTAGCTAGCAATTTAAGCTAAGCAAATAGGTAACTCACCTACTATCTTCCTAGGTCCTACAAGAACCTCAATTCTCTCACTTTGTTTAGGTTTGTGATCTCCTGAATTTGACATAAAACCTATTTACACTCGATCCTCTTCAGTGTTAGACATACATATCACCCTCTAATTTGAGATTCAAGCACTTTTAAAAATGGGCGCTAATTTGACCAAACCATATCATGTTTCATTTGCATTATACTAGTATTGTAAGATATAGGGTGTTACACATTGATGATATTCTAATATACTCCTAGAGTGAAGGAGAACATATAGAGCACTTGAGGGTGTTACTGCAAACTTTAAGGGATCAAGGACTTTTTGCAAAAATCTGATAAGTGCGAGTTTTGACTAAGTAAGATTGCCATCCTTGGGCATATGGTATCATGCAATGGTATTAAATTCAATCTTAAGAAGACCGAAGCGGTAAAAAATTTGCCAAGACCATTGACTCCTGCGGACATAATGAGTTTTTGGGGCCTCGCCGAGTACTATAGAAGGTTTGTGGAAAGTTTCTCCTCGATCTCATCCCCACTAACCATGTTGACTCAAAATAAGGTAAAGTTTACATGGACAAATGAGTGAGAGAAGAGTTTAAAGGATCAACTTTAAAGGATCGACTAACTTTGGCTCCAATCTTGACTTTGCCAAGGGGAATGATGGCTTTGTTGTCTATTGGGATGCTTCAAGAATTGGATTGGGTTGTGTGTTGATGTAAAATGGTAAAGTAGATGCTTATACCTCAAGGAAATTGAAGGCACATGAGAAGAACTACCCGACTCAGGATCTTGAGCTTGCGGCCATAGTATTTTCTTTGAAAATATGGTGTCACTAGTTGTATAGGATTCATGTAGATTTCTTCACCAATCATAAGAGCATTCAACATGTGTTCACCTAAAGGGGTCTCAACTTAAGGCAATTGAGGTGGCTAGAACTTCTTTAGGACTATGACATGAGTGTGAAGTATCACCTAGGTAAATCCAACGTGGTAGCCAACACCCTTAGTAGAGTCTCCATGGGTAGTGTATCTCACATAAAAGGTGATGGAAAGAGGGAGTTTGCCAAAGAAGTCCATAGATTTGCTACGTTAGGAGTGAAGTTTAATGAATCCGGAAGTTGTGTTGCATGGGTCCAAATCTTCTTTGATTGAGTAAGTTTAAGCAAGACCTTGATCCCACCTTAGTTGAATTGAAAGCCTTCATGAAGAAAGGAGAGAAAAGTTTTCTCACAAGGGGAGATGGTGTACTCTGGTATCAAGGCAGGTTGTGTGTGCTTAATGATAGTAAATTGAAGAGGTTGATATTGTAAGAGGCTCACAACGCTTCTTATCCTGTTCATCCTGGTTCCATAAAAATGTATAGAGATTTGAGAGAGATCTTTTGGTGGAATGGAATGAAGAAGGACATTGTCCAATTTGTGTTTGAGTATACTAATTGCCAACAAGTCAAAGTTGAACACCAAAAGCTGAGTGACCTAGCACAAGATATTGATATTCCTACTTGAAAGTGGGAAGAAATCAATAAGCACTTTACAGTGGGGTAGCCATAGACCAAGAATCACTTTGACCCCATATGGCTAATAGTGGATGACAAAGTCGGCTCACTTCTTACCGATTAAGATGACATTTAGTGCTGAAAATTATGCTCATTTGTATACTAAGAATTAGTGAGGATGCATGGGATCTCATTGTCTATCATATCAGACTATTTTGTCCAATTCACCTTTTATTTTTGGAAATCTTTTCAGAAGGGACTTGGTAATAAGGTGAAGTTCAGTATGCCTTCCATCCCCAAATTGAAGGGCAAGCCGAGAGGAATATTCGTACATTGGAAGACATGTTGAAAACTTATGTGTTGGAGTTCAAAGGGAATTGGGATGAGCATTTGCCTCTTATTGAGTTTGCCTACAATAATAGCATCCATGCAAGTATCAAGATGGCATCATTTGAGGTATTGTATGGTAGATGGTATAGATCCTCCATTGGAGGGTTCGAAGTTGGCAAGGTGGCATTGCTAGGAATGGACTTAGTCATGAATGCTTTGTGGAAAATTGAACTTATAAGAGAAAAGTTGCAAATGGCTCAAAGCTGGCAAAAGTCCTACTCCGATGTAAGGAGGGATCTTGAGTTCCAAATTGGTGATTAGATCTATTTGAAGGTATTTCCTACGAATTGTGTGATTCAGTTTAGTAAAAAGGGAAAGTTAATCCCTAGGTATGTAGGGCCTTACAAAGTGATGAGGAGAGTGGGAAAAGTGGCATATGAATTGGACCTACCTTTGGAAATGCATTTGATTGATCCAGTTTTTCATGTGTCAATCTTGAGGAAGTTCACAGGAAATCCAAACTCCGTAGTTCCCTTGGAAGATGTGAACATTGACGAGAATTAGATTTATGAAGAAGTACTAGTTGAAATTCTTGACCGGCAAGTGAAAAAGCTAAGGAACAATGAAGTTGCCTCCATCAAAGTACTTTGGAGGAATTATCAAGTCGAAGGTGGTACATGGGAAGCAAAAGTGGATATAATGAAGCATTGCCCTATCACGCCCCGAGTTACACCCTAGATGTGGGCGACACCTAGAACCATTTCTAGTCCCAAGCGAATCACTTAACCTAGCTAATTTACTCAACAAAAGACTTAAATAATGAATGACAAGCTTAGATATAATGTACTAAATAAATTACAGCGGTCTGAACAACTAAACAGAGGAAATATCCCAACGACAACTGAAAATACGAACTGAAACTCCTGTCATACAGTCTATGGAACCTATAAATAAAATAATCTAAAATAACTACCGTGACAGGCCCACTATAACCACAATTGAAA
Source organism: Solanum clarkiae (assembly GCA_011800125.2). Lineage (NCBI taxonomy): Eukaryota > Viridiplantae > Streptophyta > Magnoliopsida > Solanales > Solanaceae > Solanum > Solanum clarkiae. Next base: position 13,237 of record JAABOM020114418.1, on the reverse strand, counting down.
AGAAATACTAAAACATAACTAAAGACTCCAAAGCCTCTGACTATTAAGAGGCCTCACTAATGACTAAATGAAATACTGGTCCTCAACAGAGCGTTTACTAAAAAACTCTGCCTCCTGTGTCTGCATCATAAAATGATGTAGGTCCAAAGGACGTTCGTACATGGAATGTACGAGCATGTAAAATAACCAAAAATAAGGGGCTTAGGATAGGGCACTATGCTCAGAAGTAACTAAAATATGTCTCAGAGTAGGATAACAATGATAACATAAAACATATGCTGAAGCTCTGTGTGGCAAAATTAGTTTATTTTAGCTTGGGAAGTTTCTCTATCCAAAAACAATCACTTTGAGCTTCGTGATGATACAACATCTTACCCACATTGCCAGAGCCATCGCATACTTTGCTAGGGTAAGGGACGAAAACTAAGGGAGTGGATCCATCCCAAAATTAGGTCATCTCAGTGGCAACAAGGAGTTGTACTCTTGGTATAATCCTATCCTATGCAGGCTACATAGTTTATAAGTTCAAGTTATTATTACTCTCACTCATATCGGTGCTCAATACTACTCCCAAAATAACTATTTATAATGCTTATAACTTTAAGAGTAAAAGTTCTAAAAAAGTCTTTTTAATCTTTTAGGGCTTAGCCCAACTTTAGTTTTTCTCTACTTTTTTCAATTTGCCTTTTTTCTTTGATTGACAGATGTATCAGTTCAATGTTTCTTTAAAAACAAAATTTACTGCTAAGCTATGCTGTAAATACACATGCTTTAGATACTCTTTGAACACAACTCAATATTGTGGACATAATAGGCTTTCATGAAGTATATGTAGGGTTCTTATAATTGCAACCTTAACTATGGAACCTTGCCTTGATAACTTAATTTAGTAGTGAAATCAATAAGGACCATGATTTTCATTAAGAAAAATACATAACAATTATCTCAATGAAATTAATGAACAATGGAGAAAGCTTGATCTCAACTTATAGACTTGATCTTGTGTAGAGACTAGCAGTTAAAGATACTAAAACAACATGGAAAACTTTTGGAGAGACTAGCAGTTAAAGATACTAAAACAACATAGAAAACTTTTGGAGAGACTAGCAGTTAAAGATACTAAAACAACATGGAAAACTTTTGGAGGGTCTTACATATATGTGGGAATTTGTTCTTGAAAAATTTAAAAGAAGGTTCTTGAAAGCCCTAGCTTTTGCCCTTTTGAAACTACATTCTGAGTTTGGAGAGTGTTTGAGCGTTAATGATTTGAAGAATCATGTTTTAGGGATGGGAATTTGTTCTTGAAAAATTTCAAAGAAGGTTCTTGAAAGCCCTAGCTTTTGCCCTTTTGAAACTACATTCTGAGTTTGGAGAGTGTTTGAGCGTTAATGATTTGAAGAATCATGTTTTAGGGATTTATTTAAGTGAAAACTGATAAGTTTAGGCTTAGAGGGTGAGAAAAGGTGAAAATACTCCTCTTTAAAGTTACAGTTTAAGTCAGTTACGAGTCCATCTATGGCCCATAGAAACTTTTGTGGCCCGTAGGAACCCATCCGTAAGTTTTTGGACAATTTTGGGGTCATTGGATTGATTCTACGAGTCCAATCTATGGCCCGTAGATGTTTCAATAATCTGTAGAAGGGTTCGTCAAATCTAGAACCAAAAATTGGATTTTCAGGAATTTTCCCCATGAGTTAGCAGATGAGCCATAATTGAAACCATGGCCCGTAATAGTTTTCATAGATACATCTGCACCTAACAATCTCTAGTAAAACGATCATAACTTTTAACTCTAAACTCTAAATGAGGTGAAATTAGTTGCGTTGGAAATCTAATTCAAAGACCATTCATTTGATAGGTCATGGGACATCGAATTCTCTGAGTGCTAAGAGTTCTGTCATTTAAATTTGACCCTTATATAATCTAATATTAGAAACTCAATTTATATGAATGTTTTGAACTCGGCTAAGTAATAGCGGTCTCTCATGACCCAAATTCACTTTCAACACATCTCCTATCTATATTAATGTTCCTTAAATGTATGTACAAGTAAGGCATTACTAGGTTCAATCTTCTGTATTTGCGATGGCGAATTTCTAGATCTTAAGAGTAGAATTGTGAGATGTTACATACCCGTATCTATTACACTCTACTCAAGCCTAAGGTATTAAGGTATTCTTTCCTAAGACCTCAAATTCCTTGCAATTTAGTTTCACATGATGCATACACTCATTTCTATGTTTATGGACTATTTCGAGTAATGCGTTAAGTATGAATTTTTAAAATTTCATGAAATGATGTTTAAATTGCTTTTTTTGCATGCGTACTAGGTTGTTAGCTGATGATTAACTCCTTAAAGAATACCTTAAATTACATTCAGGGATGAATGTTCCCAAAGGGGAGATATTGTAATGAGTCTCAGTTAGGAGCCTAAAAAGTGTAGAAAAGTTGGTCTGGAAATGACCAGGGCTAGTCTATGAGACCATGTACACGACCTGTGGTTTAACCATGAGTCACAGATAGGTTTCGTGGACATGAACTCATGGAAGGAAAAAAGTATCCAAATGTTGAATAACCCACGAAGCCACTGATGGCTAGTAGGAGTGTTCACAACTCCTAGAAAGGGTCATAGGTGTGAGTTATAGACATGCAGGAAATTTGAAATTTTAGGAAGGCGATCCATGATTAAAAGAACGGTCCTATCATGATCCAAGCCTAAGGCCTAGATGTGACACGATGAATGGGAACTCGAAGGGACCTCCACAAGCCTCTTAGCATATCAATCACACATCCTTGGTCGCGGAAGCAAATAAACAACAACAAGAGACATAATAAAAAGTGAATCCGAACTAAGGGAAACCTTGTATAAAAGCATAAAATGTCAAGCTCATAGCATAAATAGATCATAATATCCAACAACACCTCTAACATAGAATGGAGTGGGGGACAAGACACTTTCCTGGCTTACCCTCATAATAACAAGTATTCAACAAAAATAAAGTCTCAACATAGCAAAAGTAATGTAGATAGTGTCCTTGGACTTGAGGACTCACCAAAGATTATCTACGAAGTATCGACTAGCCACGTGGAGAATGATAAAAAAGAACTCCGGTCCCTACATGGTAATATCATGTAGGAATAGAGTATGTCGAGTACGTTTGATGTACTAAGTATGCATGATGCAATGCAACAAAATGTCAGCCAATATAGTCAGAATGCATAATCATAAGCAATAGATATAAATCTCAATATGGCATACATTATAAATGCACATAATAAAACATACTTCTAAATCATTCATCTCACACAATATGTATAGCATGCACATGTGGGAAGCAACCTCAACCAATATAGACCAAATAGCTACAACGTGGAATCCAAGGCATGACACCCCTCGAAAGGTGAATGGGCATGACACCCTTAGCTAGGTGTGGTCTACTTGCCTAGGCAAACCAAACCTGATAACATGACTAGATGGATCCACTAGTATAGCAAGGGTAATAATCATAATACTATGGTGACACATGGTTTAGAGACTAAAGACTTTATGTAAGGACGCCTTGAGTCGAGCCCCCATCTTAAGCCTCAATCGATGCTAAGTGAAATCCCAGGAAATACTTGAAATGATCATAACTTGTATAACTTGTAAGAAACATGGAAACATGACATGAGTAGCTCTTGAAACATGCTTGACCTCTATTATTGAGCCTAACTTGAACATGAGAGTAGATCAAAATCACACATGAAACCTTGCTTTAACATGAATGGCTCACAAAAGGTAAAAATCTTGAAATAGGGCTTAACTTGACAATTGTAAAACCATAGATGCTTTTCATAAATTCAATACATACTTGAAAGCCCTTAGTCATCATGAAGTCACTTGACTTGTAAATCATGTAATAGATCATCAATAACTTGAGAATTCTTGTCATGTCATTTTATCAAACACTTGGTAGGTTCATGATACTTGTTCAAAATCATGCAATTTAAGAGTGAAATAAGATGAGTAAACTTAATGAAAATCTAACCACCAACATGAGTAAAACCGTCATGTAGGGTACCTTGAAATCCATAACAAAAGCTCATAATAGTTTATGGTTTCATAGCTCAAAACATGCATAGTCTCAATAGACAAAATCTATTCATGGTGTAAGCTTGGAACAAATAGTTATACATAATCAATCAATATTTCATAAAATTCCAACATAATTTATATTCACAATCCATAATAAGATATAACCATAGGTAATATAACTTGGAAACATGCAATTTTCATGAAAAGGGAAGGTTGGGCTCCATGGGTGAGAGGTACCCAATGGATGAAACCCACATACCTTAGACCTTGAATTCTTTTAGGTGAACTTGAAGTAGTCTTAGAGCTTGAAATCAACCTTTGAGTTCCAAAGTTGAGCTTGAGATCCTTAGATTTGAATGAGAGAATTGATAAAGTCCTAAAGGGGTTTGAGAGTGGATTTAGTGAGATATAGAGTTGAAAAATGACTAAGTATGGGTGATTTCACGCTTAAGTGGGCATGGGGCAATGATCCTAATGCCCTTGGCTGAAACAGAAAAAGTAAGGAAAATTTTGTACTGATCTGCATCTAGTCTGTAATGCGTACCAAACGCAAAGGACAAAATTACACTGCTCCGTTCCCGTGGTGCGTCGTGGCCAGGGCGCGGATGCTCTTTGGAAATCAACAATTAGTGAAAATTATTTTTTGCTACGAGTCCTCTAAAATCTGATTTATACCCATTTCCCACTCACTTATGCCCCTGATCGAGAATATGAAGTCGTATTTTCGATATGACACACGCATTTTGAGATATATGGAAATTACAATTATGGGTATTCTGAAGCACATTTGTAGGGCGTATCAATATCTCCTCCCTGAGAGCATTCATCCTCAAATGTCAAAGAAACATGCGTAAGAGTAGTAATCATGAAGATTTCATCCTGACGAGAATACAATAAACACATTTAAACATCATTTTCAAAAATCTCAATATGAATATCAAAAGTCACCATAAACTTGTTACCATAAACATGAATGCATGCAAAATTATATCAGGGATGAAACTTAAGAATTGAAATCATATATTGGACTTAAATTAGTACCTTTGGCTCGAGTAGAGTGGAGGAGTTATGGGTATCGCTTTCTCATGTCTGTCTCGGCTTCCCTTGTGGCACTTTCGACTTGTTGATTCCTCCAAAGGACCTTGACTGAAGCTACATCTTTGTTTCTCAACCTCTTTACTTGTCTGTCCAAAATTTCCGCCTGGACCTCCTCATAGGTCAAATTATCTTCTACAGTACCTACAACATCCAAGGGCTCTATAGTACTTGGGTCACATACACACTTTCTCAACATGGACACATGGAAGATCGGATAGATCATATTCATCTCCATAGGTAACTGAAACTTATGCAACATTTCCCATTTTCCTCAAAACTTTATAAGGACCCACAAAACTTGAGCTCAATTTCCCCTTCTTGCCAAACCAGACCATACCCTTCATGAGTGAGACTTTCAAGTAAACACAATCACTTACCTTAAATTTGAGATCTCTTCTCCTCACATCGGAGTAGGACTTTTGTCTAGTTTGGGCTGTTTTAAATCTCTCCCTTATCAACCTCACCTTCTCCATGGCCTCCATGACTAAATACAGAAATAGCAAAGCCATCTTCCCCACTTCGGACCACCTAACTGAGAATTTACAACACCTACCATATAAAGCTTCAAAGGGAGCCATACCAATACGTGAGTGGTATCTATTGTTGTAAGCAAAACCCAATAAGTGGAAGATGTCCATCCCAACTACCCTTAAACTCCAAAATACAAGCTCTAAGCATATCCTTAATAGTTTGGATAGTCCTCTTGGCTTGACCATCCATTTGAGGGTGAAAAGCCGTGCTAAGCTTAACCTTGGTACCAAGACCTCTTTGGAAGAACCTCAAAAGTGAGAAGTGAATTGAGCACCATGATCCGAAATGATAGACAAGGGAAATCCATACAATCTAATCAACTCATGTATATATAACTTGGTATAATCCTTGGCACCATGAGTGGTTTTGACTAATACAAAGTGAGCCCCTTTGTCATTCTATCCACGACAACCCAAATAGAGTTAAAGAGTTTTCTAGTCTTAGGCAACCCAACCACAAAATCCATGTTGATCTCTTCCCACTTCCAAGTAGGAATCTCTATGCCTTGGGCTAGGCCACCTGACCTTTGATGTTTGTCTTTGACTTGTTAGCAATTGTGACATTCAAATATGAACTTGGCAATATCTCTCTTCATACCACCCCACAAATATACCTCCTTTAAGCCTCTATGTAGAATCGGGGTGAATAAAATAGGACGAATTATGATCCTCTTTCAAGATCAACTCCCTTAAGTCATCAACATTAGGTACACAAAACCTACCCGGGTACCTAAGGGGACCATCTCCCCTTGGAGAAAACATCCATTTTACCATCTATCACCAAGGCCTTCAACTCTAACAATGCGGGGTCAAGATCTTGCTTTAACTTTACCTCCTCAATCAAAGAAGATTTAGAACTATCAAAAATCATCACACCACCATTTTTAACTTCATCCAATTTAACCCCCAACCTAGCCAATCGGTGAACTTCTTTAGACACCTCTTTGCTACCATTATCAACATGAGCTAGACTACACATGGACACTCTACTTAGAGTATTAGCCACAACATTAGATTTGCCAGGGTGATAGTGTACACTCATATCATAATTTGTAAGGAGCTCTAACCACCTTCTTTGTCTCAAGTAAGATCTTTTTGGTGAACACATATTGGAGATTCTTGTGGTCGGTAAATACATCAACATGAACCCCATACAAGTAGTGACGCCAAATTTTCAAAGAAAACACCACGGCCGCTAATTCAAGATCATAGGTGTGATAATTCTTCTCAAGCACCTTAAGTTGTCTAGAGGCATATGCTATCACCTTGCCATTTTGCATCAAAAGACAACCCAAACCAATTCTTGAGGCATCAAAATATACCACAAGTCCTTCCAACCCATCTGGTAGAGCCAAGATAGGAGCGGAGACGAGCTTATCTTTCAAAGTTTGGAAACTCTTTTCACATTCATCGAGCCACACTAATTTTGCCTTCTTTTGGGTCAAAATTTTTCATAGGAGAAGTAATAGAAGAAAAACCATTCACAAACCTCTGGTAGTAACTCGCAAAACCTAAGAAACTCCTAATATCTGATGGAGTCAAGGATCTAGGCTAATTTCTAATCACCTCTGTCTTCTTCGAATCTACATTAATTCCATCACCCGACAACCCATGCCCTAGAAAAGCAACCTTTTTCAACCAAAATTCACATTTTTTGTATTTAGCAAACAACCTCTCCTCTCTCAAGGTTTGCAACACCACTCTCAAGTGATGCATATGCTCTTTCTCACTTTGGGAATAAATCAATATATCATCAATAAAGACCACCACAAACGTGTCAAGGTAGGTTTAAAGACCCTATTCATGTAGATCCATTGATATAGATGGTGCATTAGTCAACACAAAGGACATAACCACAAACTCAAAATGCCTATACCTAGTTCGAAAAGCCATCTTGGGAATATCACACTCCCTCACCTTTACTTAATGGTGTCTAGATCGAAAATCAATCTTAGAAAAATGACTATTCCCTTGTAGTTGATCAAAAAGGTCATCAAACCTTGGTAGAGGTACTTGTTCTTTGTGGTAATCCTATTAAGTTGTCAGTAATCAATGCACATTCTAAGAAAACCATCATTTTTCTTCACAAATAACGCCAGTGCACCCCAAGATGACTTACTAGGCATTATGAAACCCTTCTCCAACAAATCCCTCAGTTGATTCTTCAACTCCTTCAATTACGCCGTGGCCATATGGTAAGGGAGAATGAAAATGGATAGAGTATCGGGATAAAGGTCTATACTAAAGTCTATTCCTCTTTCGGGAGGAACACAGGGAAGTTCATCGGGAAAGACATCAAGAAACTCATTAACCACTGGAAATAATATAATGATTTCAATGTACAATCCTTAAAAGTTGGATCAATAAAAATTAAAATGCTGAATCAATTTCTATTAAAGATAATTATTTGTACTATAATAGCATATTCAATATAATTCAATGAATAAGATTTAGAGAAGAAATAAATATACAAAAAAATCATTTTTATTTTTTTAAAATAGAGATATTATTTTCAATAAATTTTACATTTCTTGATATTTTTGGTTGAAGATCCTCTGAACCATCCCCTAACCCTCACAAAATGATAAGGGCAACCCTTAGAAATCAACTTTTGGGCTTTAAGAGAGGAAATGAATCTATCCCTTACCACCACATTACGACTTTCCCTCTCAAGAATAGCTCATTAAGGAATTAGAATTCATCCTATGAGTTCTACAATCAATAGAGGTATAATATGCATGTAACCAATTCATCCCAAGAATGATATCAAAATTTACCATGTCAAGTTCCACAAAATGACAATGTAAGACTTTTATGCAGTATGAACACGAGACAATTTCTATAGATTCTTTTAGCAACAATGGACTCACCAACGTAGGTAGACACTTCATAAGGTTCACACAATAATTTGAGACACACATGAAGATTTTTGGAAACAAAAAAGAGTAATGAAAGAAAGAGTGGAACCCGAGTCTATCAATGCATATACATCAAAATTATAAGCTTCAACATACCTGTGAAGCACCATTCCAAGTCTAATGACCCTTAGAGGGGTATGGTTGGGAATGTCGACAAACATCCTCACGATATTTAGTGACCCATGGACTATGTCTTGACTTATGATCCTTTGTGACACACTCAAAACGTGCACTCAAACCGGCCAAACAATCTCCCATATGGTACTTCCACACTTGTTGCATAGAGGAGAAGCTTGAACACCAAAAGCCTTACTTTCCTTTGAGCATATGGACAATCAGCAATATTGTGGCCCATCTTTCCACACATAAAACATGCACCCGTGTTCCTCCAAAATTTGCCACCATAATCAGAAGCGACCCCAAAAGTGTCCTAAAATGGCCTCGAAAGTGTCTAGAATCGTAATTTCCATATATCTCAAAATTCATACGTGATATCAAAAATTCAACTTCATATTCTTGTTCAGGAGGTCAAATTGAGTGAGAAATAGATCTAACCCTAATTTAAGAACAACCTTAGCAAAATTTGAAAATCGCAAGAATATGATTTCTAGTATGTGTTCGCGCCCAGAGCGCGCCACAATGTTATTTTTGGGGAGTTTTTTAAGTCTGGTCCAAGACTTTTGAGTCTTGGGCCTATGTGTTCCCACGTGTGAAAATACCTATACTTATCCTTATTTCACCCTCATATCATTTAAGACATTCTCCAATACTCATTCAAACACTTAGCCAATATTTGATCTCCTAAAATCTAGTCTCAAACTCATCCGGATTGCAAGTTTCTCACTCAAGCTTCAAGTCTCCATCTCTAATCTTCATCAAGTTCATCTCCAAATCTAAGGTATGTAGGTTTCTTTCACAGGTTCCTTTCACCCATGAAGCCCAAGCTTCCTTTTCTTAAAATTGCATAATTTAAAGTTAATTTACTCATAGGTCTTATTGATTATGAAATTCACTGCACACTATGTTGGGGTTTATGAAATTATGACTGTTTTACTATGTTTTGGGCTATGAATCTAAGACGTATTGTGGAATTTGATGAAGGATTTTGATGTATGTTGCTTGAGAGTGTTACCAAGTATCTATTGATGGTTTTATATTAGATTTTCTAGCATGAATATCTATTGATGGTTTTACATGGAATTTTCTAGCATGATAACACTCTTGAATTGCATAGTTTTACTCAAGCACTATACACCTGCCAAGTGTTTGATATAATGTCCGGTTATGGTCTCTTAAGGAATTGAAGGTCCAATGCATGTGTTATGAGTTGAATGACTTTATAATGATGAAAGAAAGGTTTATGTATGATGGTTATATGATGATGAAAGTAATGTATGTATATGATGATGATCTCTATAGTGTTGGGGATGAACAAGCCTCACTCGGGAGGTTGTAGGCCTGGGTAACCTTGTTGAGGGGTTTGTACCTCGATCGCCTTACTCGGGAGGTGGTAGGCTCGTGCAACCTTGTTGGGAGTTTGTACCCATCAACCTTGTTAAGGGGTTTGTACTTCATCACCCTCATAAAGAGGTTTGTACCTCATGGGCCTCCCCAAGGAGGTGGTAGGCCTTGGATTGCACTAAGAATGGTCACTCCTTACTTATGTATTATGTTCTATATAAGCATGACTTTACTCCAAGCATAATTCATGCATGCCATCTTTCTATTATGCTATCTATTGAGTATTATTATGCATTTTGCCTATGATGTCCATCTATTGTTGCATTGCATCCTACATACTTAGTACATTCAAACGTACTAACGCATACTCTATGCTTACATGATGTCACCATGTAGGTGCTGGCTTGATCATCCTTCTCTCAAGTTTGTTGGCGAGTTCTCCATTCTGGGGAAGTTGCTTATGATCTCTTGCTATGTACTAAGACTATATTTCTTTTTTATGTCTTGACTATGAGGGTGAGCCCGGTTGCTTATTGTGGCCCTCACTCTTATCTATATAGTAGAGATATTGTTGGACATGTTATATGTCTATGCTATGAGCCTTGACTCTATTGTTCTTGATGTCTATGATATGAAAGTGTTCCCTTAGCCACGATTGTTCTAATTTATTTTCTCTTGATGCTTATTTTATTACTTCCGCAGCCAAGGATGTGTAATGATGTTCTAAGAGGCTTTCTTGGGGCCTTTTCGGGTCGTGACATGATGCCTCCCATATTTTGGGTTCATTAGATAGGTCACTCCACCATTACTACCAGGCTTAGCATATGGAAGCGTACTTTCAAATTGAGCCCTTCTTATCCCTTCCCTTGAGGTCGCCGGACAATTCCTCATCTTCTGCCCAACACCGCCACACTTGTAACAATCTTCAGTTCCCACTAAAACAACTTCCTTGATGCTTCTTGCCACACCCTTGACAAGTGGCTAAAGGGATCCTTTTCTTCTTGTACTTGGGAATCGGTAGACTAGTAGAAGGTGAGGCACCACAAACTCGGGCCTTTTTAGCCTCCCTCTCCTTCCTATTATCCCTTGGAGTCTCGGGAGCACCAACTTGTTTATTGAGTTAAGCGATTAGAACCTTGGCCAATAGCCTAGAGCAATACAAACCTCCGCATTTGACATGTTACCGTTGGGAAGTTGACCCTCAAGTGAGATATGGTCACCGTCCCCTCCACCATTCTGAATGACTTGAGACATATTCTAAAATGTAATAGTTAGAAATTAGTGATAAGGCTTAGAGGACTTAGCTCTACTGCATGACATAGATCATGAAGAAGCGAAACATTTCCTAAAATGCCTCACAACCTCCAATTCATAGTTGTGAGGCACTTCATAACCATGAATAAGACTCTAATCGGCGTGGTGTGTTGGATTTCTGAGGATGATTAACAACCTGGCTCTGATACCAAGTTTGTCACGACCCAAGCCTAGGGCCTAGACGTGACACCATGAATAGCAACCCGAAGATACCCCAAACAAGCCTCGTAGCATATCAATCACAATCCTTGGTCGCGGAAGAAAAATAACAATGACAAGAGATATAATAAAAAGGGAAGCGAGGATAAGGGAAATCATGGTATTCATAAAAGCATAAAGGAGTCAATCTCATAGCATAAATACATCATAATATCCAATAATACCTCTAACATGGAATAGAGCAGGGGCCAAAACACTTTTTGGGCTCACACTCATAATAACAAGTGTTCAACAAAAATAAAGTCTCAAAATAGCAAGAGTAATGTAGATAGTGTCCTCAGACTTAAAGACTCACCAAAGCTTATCTCCGAAGTATCGACTAGCCATATGGAGGATGATCAAAAGGAGCTCCGATCCCTACATGGTAATATCATGTAGGCATAGAGTATGCGCTCGTACGTTTGAATATACTAAATATGCCAGATGCAATGCAACAAAACGTAAGCAAATATAGTCAAAATGCATAATCATAAGCAATAGATACATAATCTCAATACGACATTCATGATCAATGCTCATCACAAAACATGCTCGTAAATCATTCATCTTGCACAATATATATAACATGCACATGTGGGAAGTGACCTCAACCGACATAGTCCAAGTAGCTACAACTTGGAATCCAAGGCATGACACCCCCTTGGTAAGGTGGATGGGCGTAACACCCCTCGACTAGGTGTAGTCTACTTGCCAAGGCAAACAAAACATGATAACATGACTATATGGATCCACTAGTGTAACAAGGATAAGAATCGTAACCCTATGGTGGTACATAGTTTAGAGACTAAAAACTTTATGTAAGGACCCCTTGAGTCGAGCCCCCATCTTAAGCCTCAATCAGTGCTAAGTGAAATCCCAGGAAATACTTGAAATGATTATAACTTGTAAGAAACATGGAAACATGATATGAGTAGCGCTTGAAACATGCTTGACCTCTAGTAATGAGCCTAACTTGAACATGAAAGTAGATCAAAATCATGCATGAAGCCTTGCTTTAACATGAATGGCTCACAACAGGTAAAAATCTTGAAATAGGGCTTAACATGACACTAGCAAAACCATAGGTGCTTTTCATGAATTCAATACATACTTGAAAGCCCTTAGTCATCATGAAGTCACTTGACTTGTAAATCATGTAATAGATCATCAATAACTTGAGAATTCTTGTCATGTCATTTTATCAAACACTTGGTGGGTTCATGATACTTGTTCAAAATCATACAATTTAAGAGTGAAATAAGATGTGTAAACTTAATGAAAATCAAACCACCAACATGAGTAAAACCCTCATGTAGGGTACCTTGAAATCCATAACAGAAGCTCATAATAGTTCATGATTTCATTGCTCAAAATATGCATAGTCTCAATAGAGAAAATCAATTCATGGTATAAGCTTGAAACAGATAGTCATACATAATCAATCAATATTTCATAAAATCCCAACATAATTTATATTCATAATCCATAATAAGATATACCCATAGGTAATACAACTTGAAAACATGCAATTTTCATGAAAAGGGAAGGTTGGACTCCATAGGTGAGAGGGACCCAATGGATGAAACCCACATATCTTAAACCTTGAATTCTTTGAGGTGAACTTGAAGTAGTCTTAGAGCTTG
>JAABOM020114410.1:0-23609 GCA_011800125.2 Solanum clarkiae | reverse complement strand
TTGGTCAAATTCAACGTCAGACCTCGTCTCCGTTTGGCTAGCAAATTCAAGCTAAGCAAGTAGGTGACTCACCTACTAGATTATTTAGTCGTACAAGCCCATAAATTCTTTTACTTTGTTTAGGGATTTAATATCCTCAATTTAGCATAAAGCATGAACACACTCGACCATCTTAAGCATTAGATGCACATATCGCCCATTAATACGAGATTTAAGCACTTTTGAAAAATTGGCACTAGTTTGACCAAGCCATATCATGATTCATTCACACAACATTAGTACATGTAAAATATGGGGTGTTACACAAAATCTCAAGTTTTAGGCATCAAATGTGATATATTTTTACAACACATCAAAACCATCAACTTTAAATTTTTGCTTGTCCCGAAGCGACAACTCAATCTAACTAGATAACACAGCAACACACGTAATAGAACATAATAGTATATATCTTGTATAATTCAGGCTCAGGTACCCACACCAAATTTTCAAAACAAGTTCAGATAGCTATTTTGGAAAACCAAGACATAATGATGCATCTGACCACAAGCAAGAGAAAATATATAATCCACAATCACTGAATAAGTCAAATGCTAACAATGCAATGCAGATGCCCTCACAAAAAGAAGTCCTAAATGATACAATCAATGATAATTTCAAAATTAACACTGACACTGTGCAAGCACACTCACACTCACAAAAATATTCACGCACATCGACTAATACCATAGGCTTGCCCATATATTCACAACTCAGATTTTGAACTAGCCAGACTAGGATCCCTCTAGGACTTTCTAGGCTTGTAACGTAGTCTCATAGGGATTTGGTAGGGCATTTTCGAAAACATAGTGACTAAAGACCATCCTCGAACCACGTTTTCATCCCTTTCAACTTACTAACTCAATCGATTTAACCTTATTCTCCCTTTTTCTTCTTATTCAGGCTTTTCAAAGTATGTTCTTCTCATATTTTAGCTTTTTCCTCATTCTCACAAACCATTGTGCTTTTAATCTCAATCTAAGGCAACTTTTTCTTTTTCTTTCTCCTGGTATATAGTTTTATTCTTTTTCTCTTCATTCGCAACTCACCACCTTATTTTTGTTATTTCACCTCTACACAGGTCACCCTCAACTTAGGCTTTTAGCCTATATTGAAGTACACAATATCTATTCTCTAAATGAGGACAACTTTTGGTAGCTACCCTCAACTTAGGCATTTTTCCTCAGTTACGATTCTTAATGCTTAAGGATAAACTAGGTACAATCTCAAGATTTTTCAATAGATAAGATTAGGCTAATTAGGTATTTCAGATAGAATTTGTTCATGTAAGGCTCAAATATTTGGGACAAGGGATAAAACATCATTTTGTTGGTTGTTTTAGGCTAACATGGACTAATTTAAAGATCAAAGGCCTAGGATCTCACCACCTAATCTATTTAATCTACTATCCAACTTGGAGTAATAAGGAAAGTTTTAAATTAACACAAAATATGCATAAATCTGGCAAGATAAGCTCACTCATGCATGGCATTGCACACATTATCAACAAGAAACTCGTAGATCATGCTTCATATCTCAATTACCCTCACTCATCAAGACAAGTATTGCCAAAAACTCAAATATGCATGGTTGCAATTTAACTACTAATTAAAATATTTTTTGTGGGTACCATTTTTCAACTCGTAACATAAAACAACAAAAACAGGTTGTATGCCATAAGTATAAGTAGCATATGCCACATATATTATCTAAACATTCTAGACATACTGGTTAAACAGAAATTAAAATATCCATGAGGAAAAATAACATAGGCAAGAAAACCTCGGGATCAAAATTTGGAGTAGTTATAGACCATAAGCTACTCAAACTTCACCAAGGTCGAAAAATGCCCACATCCCATCGAAAAAATAATACATTGTTCACAATGTACATAATCAAAATCAAAGTAAGTACAAGGGGTCAAAAACATATCTTAGTGCCTAAGTACCAGTCTCTGGCAGCATCTAGCTATCTCCCTCCTACTGCGTAGTCTACACATCAGCCAAACTCTATCCGGATGGGCCAATACCCATCACTTTATCATGCTCCTAGGCTACTCTCAGCTTCTTTTCTTCCCTCTATATCCTCAAGACCAACCTGAGCTCATTCTCTACAGCCTCATTATCAACCTCAAAGATCTTTAGATGCACTTGCCTCTCCTCTGTCTCATCACCCTCCTTAAGGGGTCTTTTCCTACTAGAAGGTTGTGTAGGATCCTCTGTGGCAAACAAATCAAACAGCGGCTCCGAAGGTGTAGACTCTGGAAATGTAACTGGCTCAAAGTTTTGGAATCTTCTTTTGTATGGCTGACAGATCTGATAGTCGGGCCTCAGCTAACCTCTTCCGCACTCGGTCCTCAGGCATCAATATGGACATCCACCATAGAAACACATTCCTGAACAATAGATATGGTGAGTTCCTTGCACCGCTCCTCTGAGTCTGCAGCAGTCTACCGAACCCATGACCTAAGTTATTGAATAAGCTAAGACAACTTGGCCTCAGTCCATGATAATTGTTGTGTCGTGGCCTGTATAGAAACTGCGGATACATGAATCATGCCAGGGGTAGGAGTCTGTGAAGTACTGGCCTCTTGGACAGGAGCAGATGTAGTCGGATCCCTCTCAACATCGACTGTCTCAGGCATCTAGGGTCTCTCATTAGTAGTAGCAGTTGGAGTAGTGATAGTGTTAGTTGGCGAACCCTTAGTTGGTGGCTCTGGAGAAAACAACTCAGGCATAAGAGGAGGTTTCACCCTCTAAAGTGGCACAGAGTTCTCATTAACCTTTATCAGGTTGGGCTTTAGAGTGTGCTGGGCCGCAAATAGAACATTTAAATGATGCAATAAGTCCACCTTTGACTCTAGACAGAGTCTGTAAATCATAACTAGAAAAGGGATGGAGGTGGCTCGCTTCAACACCAACTCATGAATCTGCTCCGCTATAAGTCAGGCACAAACTGTCGTAGCCAACCAAGATGTTGGCAACTTATACCGCTCGCTCAAGTGTAAGTGTGTTCTCCTCTAAAGTAGGCCGGATGCGAGATCTAACAACCACCCACCAAAATTTGGCGAGGAAAGAAAGGGAGGGTTTAACAATAGCCTTCATATGAGTGGTAACCCAAGCAGGCTCTAAACCCCGCTCAACAATGTGAATGGCCACCCACCTCAACAACTCTGTCCTCTACACTGAATCCTTTGAAATCAAAGTTGTTCTAGCCTGCTCCAATTGATAATCAAACTCTACTATAGACCTTGGGGTATAATACGTAGGACCACATAGTACATAGTAGATCATCTCCTTATAAATATTGACCCGTCTCCCTCTCACTAATACCTCTCTCAATCTCAATGGCGTGAGAGGTCTCTTGCCCTTGGGAAGATCACAAATAATAGTGGTTGCATAAGCTATATTAAATTTTTGTACCATAAGCGGGGCATATCGACCAAGCTTATCCATCAACCAATTGGGCCCATGTCGTGTCATGGTGTCCTTCAGTCCTAGGAGACGACTAAATCTATCATTAATACCTAATGGTTGTTCATATATTGACCATACGGGCTTGCCCAGATCCTTGGGCCGTAAGCCCTCTAGAAATATGGCCTCCATCCCATCGACACCCTACCTGTGAGTATGAGCATCCAGTGCTCAAGAAGATGATTGTGGGACCGAGGATGATTCATCTCTTTTATATAGAAAGCTATCTTCCGAACATTGCTTATCTTTAGACCTGGTTATCTAGGGCATGCTACTTCCCATCTACTCACTGCCTTCCTCATCAGACAAGGAAGGACTGATAGTCTGAACGTGAGAATGCCCAGCTCTAGCGATAGCTCTCATCTGTGGTTGAGGTGCTGCTGGATCAAGTTGGGTGTCATAAACCTCCATCCATCCACTCAATTGGCTCTGCTAATCAACATTCGTTTTATCGATGAGCTTTCTCTTAAATTCCTAAATTTTAGTGCATTTTCCTTTTGGGGCCATATTTCCTACAAATCAAAAAAATAGCTGAACCATAATCATTCCCAACAATTAAGAAGGAAAAGCAAAAAGTAAATTGGATCAGTTGAAGAAATGTAATACGAGGGCCAATTACCAGTTGTAGTTGGAACTACTTGTCATGTCATGGTCCCGTAAACCAAAAGTGCAAAAATTGTTGAACACTGGAAGGTTGTACGAGACCCAGTTACAACTTGTATCTTGGATTAGGGTCACAAACAAATTTCGTATAACGTTCCAGGGAGAAAAATTAAAATAGGCAAGAGTCCACGAGAACTATCTATGACTCGTAGAGTCATCTATAACTCGTAGAAGGTCTCGTATGATGAATATTAAGAAAATCAAATACTGGAACTTCCCACGACTGGCAATTACAACTCGTAGACTCATCTACGAGTGGTAAAAGACTCTTGTGAACAAGAATTTCTTGGTTCCTCATGTACCTGAATTCATCAAACTGACCCTACCAACAATTCAAACACTATTATACTAGCATCGAAGCAAGCATATGAATACTCATATATTAAGGACAAAGTAACCCATACCCTAAACATGATTTCAAAACAAATTTACCCTCATCGAATAGGATTTAGCGATCAATACCCAATAATTTCATCCTTCCCAAATTTATTCAAACAACCATGCACTTATAGTACTGCCCAACAAATCATAAGCAACAATTACTTAATCACATTCAAGATCACTTTGGGCATAGTTCAACAGGCATAACAAGAATAAATAACCCTATGATTCCGACTAAATGAATATGGCCCAAAAATAAACATACTCCTATGCAACTGAAAATCAATTTATATTAATGAACAAATTGCAACCATTCCATCAAACAATGAACATGATATCACGAGTACTCAATAAATATCAAAGTTATAACACTTAATTTAGGGCCTAAACAATCAATTCAATTTATGGCAACTCCAGTCTCTCATTCAAAATTCATATTCAAGCAAGAATCACATGCCTAAACAACAAGTCATTTACATTCATCAACTTAAACTTTCAAAACAAGGTAAATTTAGAAGTTAAAACTGGACCAAGAAACTAACCGAGTGTGTAGATGAACTTGAGGAACAAAAATAGATGAATGCTCAAGAAACCCTAGTTGCCAAAATTTCTAGCTGGAAACTAAGTCGGCGCACCGAAAAATGATTGAGAAATGATGGGGTATAGAAATTGAGGCAATTTTCGATCAATTTAGGGTAAAAGTGGGGTCAAAATGTTTTGACCCCTTTTTACACCCTTACGGGGTCAACATTTTAAATTCACTGGAATGGTCTAAGAAACCCCGACTATGAGTCGTAGCTTGGTCTACCACTTGTAAGTCCTGATCTTGTAGATCATACAATATTTAAATGTTGATTCGCCTAGCAGCACGACGCTTTGGGCTCCACGAACCCTATTTAAGACTCGTAGTTTGGACTATGAGTCGTAAAGTTGGCTCGTGGATGGAGTGCAAACTTAACCTGCTCACTGTAACTCTCTACAAGATAGGATTATGAGTCGTAAAGTGCAATACGACTCGTAAGCCTGGTCGTAGACATTGTATCAGATGCATTTCTCAGCAAAACTTGCAATATTTATCCAGAATCTGTATAAACTTCATAAAATGTAATTGTACCCTAGATGCAACTAACCCAATGTCAAAAATAACAATCAAAACACAAATAAACAATCAACTTAGATTTCAAAACCCTAAAAAAAACTCAAAACTATGCTAAAGCGTGAAAAATGCTTGGGTTGCCTCTCAAGTAGCATCTTATTTATTGTCGCGACATAACTTCGACCTCCACTTAGAATTCCTCAATTGTCCAAAACTCACTTTTTCAATTCATCCATTTACTTCATAGATTGGCAGATATCAAAAACCACTTCTTCATCATTTACCCAAAATCTAAGTTGACCGAAGTTCATATCCACTAGGGCTTGCCCCGTGGTAGCAAAAGGTCTCCCGAAGATAATAGGGACTTCAAAATCCACTTCACAATCATGAATCACAAAATCCACTAGGAATATGAATTTGTCAACTTTCACCAACACATCATAAAATATTCTCTCCGGCTACTTGATTGTTCTATCCGCCATTAACAACCTCATTTTTGTAGGAGTAGGCGAAAACAAACCAAGATTTTTGAAGATTGTAAGAGGTATTAAGTTGATGCTAGCACCCAAACCGAAAATCCCTTACAAACTCTACATCACTAATGGTACCAGGGATGATGAATACACCGGGGTCTTCCCTTTTCTAAACTAAAGACTTAGTGGTAATGGCACTACAATGTTGGACCTCTTGAGAAAGCTCTTGGCTTACCGTGTATTTCTTAAGCACCAAATCTTTCATATATTTAGCATAACCGGGCATTTTCTCCAAAACTTCGATAGGAGAATGATGATGGACAGTTGCTTCAACATTGAGAGGAAATGTTTAAACTTACCATTCTCCTCCTTTTGTTTTATTATCTGAGGAAAGGGAGGAGGAGGCCTTGGGACGATCTTATACTTCTCTGGCTCCTTAACCACTTCACCGCTTACCCCATCTTTATTGCTCTCTTCTCCTTCATTCACAATCTTCTCTGCAATTATCTCTTCATGCTCATCATCCACACCTACCAAAATCGGAGGATCAATGGTATTCTTACCTCCCCTAGTCGTGACTTCCATACAATGCCCCTCATTCTTTAGATTTTGAACTATATTACTTGGGAATGTACCTTTTGGCGTTGATTTAGTTGATTAGATACTTGACCAAATTGTTGCTCAAGTTGCTTAATGGCCACCGAATGAGACTCTATATTTTGATTTACACTTGAAATATCGGACTTCATTCCCTATAGAGTTTTATCTTGGGTCTCCACTTTTTTCAACAATCAGTCAAACATGTCTTTAATCCTAGAGTTACTTGCCCCAGCGTCTCGACAATGGGGTGGCGCATATGGACCATTCCTAAGACAATCTCTTCTACCCCACTTAGCTTTTGGAACCCTATTCCTCCCATAATAACCAGCTAGGTTATCTCTATAAGAACCATCTCGATTGTAGTTTCGGTCGTAGTTACCAGAACCTTGACGGTAACAGTCTGAATTGGACCATTGGGCATTATTCCGAAAACCCACCTCTTGGTCACTCACAGAACAACCATCATCATAATAATAAGGCTCATCATACATGGGCGCTCGAGGAGGTAGATGGACTACCTCATGCACTCTTTCCTGATTTTGCTTAATCACCACATCCATGCTTGTGCAGAGTTGAGCAAGTTATTGTATGATCTCCTCATTGATCTTAGCTTACTCTGACCCAACATTAACATCACATGAACTCCTCATAGAAGCTCTCTCTCGTTTCCACCAAGCACAATTAGTTTTGATAACTTGTTCCATCTATTCAGCAATCCTTGCGAAAGGTTGATCTAAGAACATGCCTCCCATTATAGTATCAGCAGAAGCTTGGCTATTCTCATATAGGGAATGATAAAAGCTCACTACCAAAGCATCATCTACTATCTTATTGTCTGGGATGCTTCCCAAAAACTTTGTAAATCTCTCCCACGTTGTACTAATTAAGTCAATAGGTAATTGCTCAAAGTTATTGGTTTGATCTTTTAATTTGAGCTTCTTTGACCTCGAGAAGTACCTTTCCAAAAAGGCCTTTTGCAAATCCTGCCAAC
Organism: Solanum clarkiae; assembly: GCA_011800125.2. Classification (NCBI taxonomy): domain Eukaryota; kingdom Viridiplantae; phylum Streptophyta; class Magnoliopsida; order Solanales; family Solanaceae; genus Solanum; species Solanum clarkiae. The sequence continues at coordinate 15,893 of JAABOM020114410.1, read as the reverse complement.
TGGTGATCGATCTTTGTGGGATCTCATATAGTCACACTGCTGCATTACCCGTAAGAGATAGTGGGAAAACACACAATCCGACAGCATCCATGGAAAGAGTTTGAGTTCCCATTGCACTATTGCAAACAAAAGCTACATTATGCAGATGGCTATGAGGATCCTCGGATAGTAGACAACAAAAAAACCACGAAGCATTTGAAGCAATCTACTTGAAATCGTTAACTTAGTGTCGGCCAGTAGTCTTGGCAACACTATAGCTCCCAATACATCCATGGCCATGGGATTCGATTTATTTTGATTTCATCCATAGGCAATCTCATTGAATTCCCCAGGTTGTGGCCAATTCTCCAAACGTGGTGGATTGTCATTCATATCATCAGCATCAACATTCTGATTCATAGCTTGATTAACCACGATATTAGTATTTGCTCAAGTCATTCTTCTTGTAACCTGTTGGATCTTTAAGTCAATTGAAGCTAAGGGATTGCCTTGACTCCTTGTATTGGGCATACAATACCTAGTATACCCTGCAATGAAACTAAGCAAACAAAAACAAAAACAAAAAAAAGTAAAATACAAGAGAACTAAGAAATTAACACTTGAATTATACTACTAGTGAATTCAATCATTGTCTCGCCGTATTTTTCGACAACGGCGCCATTTTCTTTTATCATGCTCAAGATATACCTCTCTTCTAAATTCAAAGTTATCATCAAAGTAATAAACCTAACCAAGGTTAGGATCGGATCCACATGGAATACGGAGACTTCACAAATTGATTCACCAATAAAAAACTCAAATATCAACTAACTCAATTCCCAAAAAGGGGGGTTTGCAATGATTGATAAGAAATTAAACTAAACTATCTAAAATGGAAGACAATCAATAATGGACAGCAGCTTCGACATTGTGTTCCCCATTATTCACTAACTCAATATCCTCGAATATCACAATTCTGAACTAGAATATAGCACCTAAGTTCTTCCAACCCTTTGGTCAAAGGCGAAGGTTGAATTCGACTATTGGACTTGGCCCATCTCCATAGTGTGCTAAACTAACCATTACCAATAGTCCCATTCAACCTCCCCTTGGTCTAGTTCGGTTGATTAGACGAGAAAACATCATTGAATCCTGTTAATCAATCTCTTTTCCTATTCATTACCACTTGGATAGGAAAGGTAACACTAGGCGAGCTCTTATGTTGGCCACCATGAGAAAACATTCAAAATGAAGAGATTTGATTAATACATGCAAATAACCATTCTAAGAATTGCAAATAATCTGGGTTTTCTAAGTTACATTCTCATGGTTCCCAAAACCCCAAGTTATGGGTCTAGCTACTCATATTTTAGGCAGACAAAAAAATATGAATAGAGAAGGCATGGTAAGTCACTTACCCAAAAAGATTGAAGAACAAGAAAACCCAATTTGTATTAAGAATCACAAGGTTGAAGAATACAATGAACTCATAAGTGAAATCTCTTTTCCAAAATTTAGTCTCTAAGTCTAAAGCCCTAAAAATCTTCTAATTTTCATGCTCTCTACCCTAACTATGTTGTACTCTGTGAAAAAACTATGAAAATTGCATCTAATGACATAATATTTACTATTTATAGTATTTACAAACAAGTGCCTAAAAATATTAGAAAAACAGATCGACGGTTATTACAACTCGCAGTTACGACTCGTATCTGGGATTACGAGTCATAATTAGCTTTCATGTTCAGCCTCTTGGACCTTAGACTTCACTGCTACGAAACATCTTCATACGTCGTACTCTGATATATGACTCATATAACCTTTTGTGGTCCATATCTGCATCACTTGGTCCAAAAATGAAAATTTCTACGAAACCCCTCAATACGAGTCGTAGAGTGAACTATGAGTCATAAAGAGGTCTCATTTGGCCGAATTTCAAATCTTCAGACTTTTATCAAACATTGAAATCTCTATGAAACCTACTCTATGACTCATAGATGGCTCTACAACTTGTAGAGAGTCTCATAAGTCTGTAAAAGCCAGAAAAAGTTTGTAATCTTCCGAAAATTGTGTCATCCTACGTTTCCTGCAAAAACACATAAAAATCATAACTGTCACCTTGAGAGCACATAAAATCTCAAGTTTTAGGCATCAAATGTGTTGTATTTGGAAAGTGCATCAACACCCTCAACTTAAAATTATTGTTTATCCTCAAGCAATGACTCAATCTAACTAGATAACATAGCAACACACAAACCCGAACTTAATGGCATATATCTTGTACTATTCAAGCTCAGGTACCCATACCAACTTTTCAAAACAAGATCAGATAGTTACTTTAGCAAACAAAGACATAATTATGAATCTGACAACACAACTATGACAAGCAAGAGAATATCCATAATCCACAATCACTGAACAAGTCCAATGCTAACAATGCAATACAAATGCCCTCACAAAAAGAAGTCCCAAATAACACAACCAATGATGATTCCAAAATTAACACTAGGACTGTGCAAAGACATTCACACTCAAAAAGACATTCATGCATATTGACTAAAATCATAGGCTTACCCATATGCTCATGACTCAGATTTTCAACTAGTCGAACTAGGATCACTCTAGGACCTTTTAGACCTATAACGTAGGCTCATGAGGCTTTGGTAGGGAATTTTAAGAAACATAATGACTAAATACCATCCTTGAACCATGTTTTTAATCACTCTCACCTTACCATCATTTTTCAGCTTTTTCCTCATTCTCACAAACCATTTTGCTTTTACTCTCAGTCTATGGCATTTTTTTTGTTTATCTGGGTACATGATTTTCTTTTTTTTTTCTACTCATTCCAACTCACCATGTTGTTTTTTTAATTTTACCTCTAGATCGACCACCCTCAACTTAGGCTTTTAGCTTATTTTGAAGTACACAATGTCTATTCCCCAAACCAGGGCCACTTTTGATAGTCACCCTCAACTTAGTCATTTTGCATCAGGTAAGGTTTACAATGCTCAGGGACATAGCAGGGCCAACTTCAAGGTTTATCACTAGACAAGGTTAGGCTAATTAGGTATTTCAGAAAGAATTGATTCATGTTATGCCCAAATATTTGGAACAAGGGATGGAACATCATTTGGTTGGTTGTTTTAGGCTAAAGTGGACTAATTAAAGAACAAAGGCCTAGGATCACCTCCTAATCCATTTAATCTACAATCCAACTTAGAGTAACCGGGCAAGTTCTGAATTAGCACAAAACATGCATGCGTATAGCAAGATAAGGTCACTCACATATGGCATTGCATACATTATCAACAAGAAACTCACACATTATGCTTCATATCTCAATTACCCTCACTCATCAAGATAAATATTGTCAAATACCCAAATATGCATGGTTGCAATTAATTACTAATCCAAACATTTATGGTGGGCACCACTTTTCAAATCATAACATAAAACATCAAAAACAAGTTGTATGCCATAAGTATAAGTACTATATGCTACAAATATTATCTAAACATTCTAGACATGCCTGATCAACAAAAATTAAAATATCCATGAGGAAAAAAAACATGGGCAAGAAAACCTTGAAATCAAAATTTGGGGTACTTATGGACCATAAGCTACTCAGACTTCACCAAGGTCCATAACTTCCCACACCCTATCGAAAAAAATTATACATTTTCTTTAATATACAAAATCAAAATCAAAGTAAGTAGAAGGGATCAAAAACATGTCTTGGTGCCTAAGCACCAGTCTCGGGCTGCATTTGGCCATCTCCCTCCTACGGGGTAGTCTGCGTAACAGCCAAAACATATCCGGATAGGACAATACCCATCGTTCTATCATGATCCTGCACTAGAGGATAGTATGTTTTCTAGTTTTTGTGGACTTACGAGACTCTCTGAGCCGTAGAGCCATCTACGAGTCGTAGAGCCATCTATGAGTCATAAAGTAGGTTTCATAAAGATTTCCAGTATTTGATATAAGTATAAAGATTTGAAATTCAGCAACACAAGACCTCTTTATGACTCGTAATTCACTCTACGAGTCATATTGAGGGGTTTCATAGAAATTTTTTGTGTTTTCCAATGTTGGACCAAGTGATACAGATATGGACTATGAGATAGTAAAAGTCTGCAATCTTCCCAAAATTATACCAACCTGCTTTTCTTGAAAAAACAACCATGAAAATACATAAAAACCAAAAACGTCATGTGGATAACACATAAAATATCAAGTTGTAGGCATCAAATGTGTTGTATTTGGATAGCACATTAGTAAGAGATTAATTATGTTTTCTCACTTCATAGTTCTTTATCTTCCTATAACTTGAGTGGCTAAACCCACAAGTTGGGATTGTGAGAACCATAAAGATCTAACCATATAAACCCGAATTATTTATAATTTTTAGAATGGGTATTTGCATGTATTAATCAAATCTCTTCATTTTAAATGTTTTCTAGTAGTGGCCAACATTAGAACTCTTCGAGTGTTACCTTCCCGATCTAAGTGGTAATAAATAGGAAAATATATTGATTAATAGGATTCAACTATGTGTTCTGGTTTAATCAGCCGAACTAGACCAGGGAGAGGTTGACTGGAACTATAGGTAATGGTTAGTATACCACAATATGAAGATGGGCCAAGTCTCGTAGTGAAATTCGACCTTTACCTTTGACCAAAGAGTTGGATGAACTTAAATTATTATCCTGCATGCAATATTCTAGTTAAGAATTATGATATCCGGGGATGTTGAGTTTGTGAATCATAGGGAACACAATACCCACGTTGCTCTCCATTATTAATTGTCTTTCGATTTAGTTTAGTTTCTTATTAATCATTGCAAACCCCCTCCTTTTTGAAATTGAGTTAGTTAATGCTTGAATTTATTGTTGGTGAATTGATCTGAAAAGTCTTTGTATTCTCTATGGGATTCAACCCTAACCTTGTAGGTTTATTACTTTGACAACGATCGCTTTGACCTCAAAAGAGAGGTGTATCTTAAGTGTGATCAGTGGATGAGTCTGACCACCCTCAACCTGCGAGGTGGCCTCCATAGTAGTTTCACCATGATCGAAGGGATCAGCAACCCTCACCTGCTCGAGTGCAATAGCCTGTCTTAGCTCCTCATCCTGTCTTAACTACCTCAAGACAAGCTCTAGTTCCTCCTACTTTGTCAGCCCCGCAAAAAATTGTACGCCATCTGAATCATCATCCGTGCAGGGCCTCTTCTCGTGGGAAGGTTGTGTTTTTGCCTCAAGAGCAAATAGGTCCACCCCTGACACCAGAAATGTAGTATTGGTAGTGTCACCGATGCTGCAAATACTATTGTCATGTTAGTCCGAATCCACTTGATCTCCATCTGTATGTTCGTCACATCTGTTGGCTGGGCCATGCTCAAGCTCTGCTGGACCATTAGCTTGAAGGCATCAATGCGGGAATCAATAGTGGTAAGACACTCCTGAATAGCAGCGACTATGTATGCCTGCATGTGGGCCTCTGACTATGTCATGGCCTGGCAGACCCAAGGCCTAATCTTCTGAATTAACTGAGTCAACTGTGACTCAGCATGGGACAATCTCTACACCATGGCTTGGATAGATATTACGGACATGTAAACTATGCTCGCAGGTATTGTCTGTGATAAAGTGGCCTGTGGTGCAGGAATAGTAGTAGTGGGCCCTTTTTCCTCTTCTCCCTCAATCTGTAGGGGCCTTTCATCTGTAGCAGCAGCAGTGGTGGTAGTGGGTGGAACCTCAGGCTGTGGTACTGGGGTGAATATCTCTGGCATTGGATCTGCTGGTATGGTGCTCATCTAAGTGATATCGGGTTCTCTTCAATCTTAATCAGGCTAGCATATAATGTATGCTAGACCTCAATCAGTGAGTATAGGTGGTATAGAATCTCCACCTTCCACTCTAGACAGAGTCTGTATATTAAGCATGGTAAGGGGATGTAGGTAGACCTCTTCAAGGCCGCCTTGTGGATCTGCTCGGCGATGAGGCTGGCCCAATCAATAGATGCTGGCAACTAGCACTACATGCTCCGGCATCAAAGTATTATATGTGAGTGTCAACCGGATGCGTGATTTGACAACAATCTACCAAAATTTGGCAGGTAAACTAAGAGAATCCTTCATGATAGGCTCTAAATGAGTGGCTACCTATGTAGGCTTTGGACCCTCCTCAATAACCAAATCGGCCACCCATCTCGTTAAGATGGCTCTATGGTCTGCATGTCTTATCAGGCTTAAGTCTATGGTTTGCCCCACTACGTGGTTGAAATCTATAACATGCAGTGGATGGTGGTCTTTGCGGTATCGGCCTAGCATCCCCTTACTCTAGTTTGTGTTAGTCTGGGGTGAGTGAGGGGATTCTTCCCTTCGAGAAGAGTGCTCTGAATGGTGGCTACATAGAATGTGTAGAACTCCCTCACCATGGTCGGGGAGTACCTCCCAAACGATTTGGTCAGCCATTAGAACCCATATTGTCTTATAGTGTCCTGGAGACCAGGAATACTGTGTAATCTGGCTAAGATGACAACGGTTTCTCATAAATGGAGTGGGCTAAGTTGCCCTTCTCTGTAGTGTGCACTGAAACACACCTCATGTGCTTCGAAATTCCCCATTATTATAATTTCCATATGTCTCAAAACTGTGCATGATTTCAAAAATCCGACTTCATATTCTTGATCGGGGGAATTTGATTGGGAAATGGGCATAACCCGAATTTTAGAAGACCCATAGTGAAAAATAATTTTTGCTAATGTTTTATTTCCAGTGTCTGCTTGAGCCCAGGCCGCGATGCGCCTAGGGCGCGGACTAGTGTAACTTGTTACTTCACGTTTGGTCTGTGTCACGGACTGGACACGGACTAGTGAAAAATTTTTCCCAGTTTCTTATTTTCTCTAAGGGCATTGGGGTAATACCCTCATGCCCATTTAAACATAAAATCTTCCATACTTAGTCATTGTTTCAACTCCATAACTCACAAAACCCTCTCTAAAACCTCTCCAAGACTTTATCAAATATCTCATTAAAATTCAAGGATTTCAAGCTCAATTTTGGAACTCAACAACCCATCTCAAGCTTCAAGTCTCATTTAAGTTTATTTCATGAAATTCAAGGTTTAAGGTATGTGGGTCTTCATCCATAGGTCCTTTCACCCATAGAGCCCAACCTTCTCTTTTTATAAAAAATTGCATGATTTCAAGTTGTATTACTTATGGGTATCTTTTATTATGAAATATGAACATAAATTATGATGGGATTTTATCAAGTATTGATTTATTATGCATGAATGGTTGCTTTAAACTTATTTCATGAGTTTATTTATGTCTATTGAGACTATACATAATTTGAGCTATGAAAACTATGAACTATGATGAAGTTTTTTTATACGGATTTCATGATACCCAAACTAGGGGTTTTACTAGAATATTGGTGGGTTGATTTTAAGTCATTTTACTCATCTTGTTTACTCTTGAGTTGCATGATTTTAAATAAGCATCATGAATCCACCATGTGTTTGATGATATTACCTGACAAGAATTCTCAAGTTGTTTACATGATTTACAAGTCAAGTGACTTCATGATGATTAAGGGCTTTTAAGCATGTATCTAATTTAAGAAAAGTATCCATGATTTTCAAGTAACAAGTTATGCCTTATTTAAAGATTTCTACCTCTTGTGAGCTATTCATGTTAAAGCAAGGGTTCATGCATTATTATTATCTACTTTCATGTCCAAGTTAAGCTCACTATTAGAGGTCAAACATGTTTAAGAGCTACTTATATCGTGTTATCATGTTTCTTACAAGTATTAAACCTATGATTATTTCAAGTATTTCATGGGATTAGACTTAGCACCGATTGAGGCTTAAGATGGGGGCTCGATACAAGGGGTCCTTATATAATGTCTTTAGTCTCTAAACTATAAGTCACCATAGGATTATATATTACCCTTTCTATACTAGTGGATCCATCTGGTGCACATTATCATGTTTATCATGTTTGGTTTACCTTGGCAAGTAGACCACATTTCGCCGGAGGCTGTCATGCCAGCAACCTGTACCGGGGGGTGTCATGTCTTGATTCCAAGATGTAGTTGCTTGATTTATGTCTGTTGAGGTCTCTTCCCACAAATGTATAATATATTATTCAAGTTAAATGTTTTACAAGCACTTCCTGTTACAAGCATTGATCATGTATGTCATATTGAGTTTATATATCCATTGATTATGATTATGTATTTTGAATATATTGTCTTATGTCCTTGTTGCATTGTACCCCGCATACTTAGTACATTTAAATGTACTAATACGTACTTTATGCCTACATGATATCACCATGTAGGAACTAGAGTTCCTTTTGATCATCCTTCTCCATGTGGCTAGTTCGGTTCCTTAAGAAAGCTTTTCGTGAGTCGTCAACTCCAAGGACAATATCTACTTTTATTCATCTTATGTTGATACTTCTTCCTTATGTTAGATATTTATTATTATGAGGGTGAGCCCGTGAAGTGTCTTGGCCCCCGCTCCATTCTAAAGTAGAGTTTGTTGGATACTAAGTTTATATATACTTTGGAGCTTGAATCTTCTTATGTTTCTATGTCTATGAAAGATATCTCTTAGTCCTACTTCCCTTTTTATACTTGACTCTTGTTGATGTTTATTTTCATTTCCGCAACCAAAGATGTGTACAAGATATACTAAGAGGATTATTTGGGTTGTCTTCGGACTTTCCATTCACCATGTCACGTCTAAGCCCTAGGCTTAGGTCATGACAAGCTTGGTATCTGAACATTAGGTTTTTAATGGTCCTCGAAAATCCCACACACCATGTCAATTAGAGTCTTATTCATGGTTGTGAAGGGCACCACAACAATGAATGGGAGGCTGTGAGGCACTTTAGGAAATGTTTCACTTCTTCATGATATATGTCGTGCAGTAGACGTCATGCCCAAAGTCCCATTAAGTCGAACTGGCACCCATTGCTAATAAGGCTCGGGAGAACAAACATATAACGATGCACTTGCTATGAACATTATAAGGGGTTTCCATATTCTGCATACATTCAAGAAGGTAGACAATAATAATAAGCCCAAAGGAAATGCATATGACTAGGCTGTTGGAGCCAAAATGTCTAAAGTACGAGACATGACCACACTTTAATTTACATAGTCTACAAAGCCTCTATATAAGAAAAAGTTCGGATAAAGGTCGGGATAGGCCCCGCCTCATGACTAATTTTACAATAGAAAAATCTAAGCTCTAGACACACAAATCCCCGATGCAACATGGAGCTCAGTAATAGCAACTAGATATCTTGTACTCCTACTGAGGAGATCTACTAGCTCCTGTACTTGCAGTATGAAATGTGAGTCCCCCGTAAGGGACATCAGTACGACATAGTGTAGTGAATATGTAAGGTATGAAGTACTATACATGAAATAAGAACTCAAACAAAATCATGCATTGGTGTAAGGATAAGGGACCACCTTTAGTGATAACGTGGAATCATGTACTTTGTGTCCTTTTTATTACTTTACCCTTCCTTATTGTATAATCTATGCCAACATGTAATATAAATAACCAGCTGATCAGTGGCAGATTTATTTCGCTATCAACCCATGCCAGGCTTTCCTTTCACCCCTGGGATACCCCTCATAATGTGGGATCAACCCATGCTAGGTGATTCTTCCACCCCTGGGATACCACCCATCAATAAGCAACTTACTTTATCTTTTACTTACTTTTGAAATGATTCTTTTGTTGGTCATAATATTTAAGCTGTAGAACTACAGATATAGCATATGACATGTAAATAATCATATAAGAAATACAACAATGAAAGGTATAGGTTACGCAAATAATGAAATGCATAGGAGATAAAACAACACATGCACTTTATCTAGAAAAAAGAACTCATGTGTCTTGGTATCCAAGTATGTATGCATATTTGAAAATGACTATAAATAGGAGCATATAAATATGTGAAAGAAAGGAGACATGGTTATTGGTTATGGCAGAGTTGGTAAGTACTTTTATGTGCCAAGGAAGAATCTAGATTTCATGCGAAGTAATACGAAATCAAGTAGCCTTACATACCTCGTTGTATGGCCTTATTATCACCCTGAAGTTACCTTATTTTCCCCCAAATATTTATCTACAAGAGAATGGGTGATAAAACTAGTATTGAAAGCTGATTAACATGTCTTGGAAGTCCAATCTTATAAAAATAATAACGCACGAGCAGCAAGCGTGTAATTATCAACACAAGAGTATTCTTTCAACCTTTTAACCTCTAATCGTATTTTCTAATACACATTATCATATACATATCACATAGCTTATTTTAGTGTCATAACAGTCTCACAACAGCCTACAAAGTACAACACATAACAATTATGCACAACATACAAGTAGGTAGCATAACATTACGTCCCATCACTAAATTTCGACATCAAAAATTCCAAATCTATGCCAACTTCAAAAAAACTGTTCTCACCATCTTTACACATAAAAATAGTCCTAAAATAATCCAAAATAAATTCTCAAAATATGTGGAGGATGTGAGACCATATTCCTCAATCAATAAGCCCGAAATTTTACTAACAACATATTTAGGATAACACACTAAAAATGGATTATTTACGTTGAACAAAATAGTGTAGCGACCATGATAAATCATTATAGAACTAAACCTTGTTAAAAATATAAATCTTACTTCATAATCCATCCAACTAAGAAGAGAAAAGTTTCCAAATAAACAAGAAAAGTGTACAACAATCTTTGGAATACATGTTGTCCAAAACTTTCAGCACAAGTATAACCAATCTAGTCTCTTGTTTTTCATGAAGAAACCATACTATATACACAAGTATATTCACTTACCTTTACTTTCAAGGTATAAGGCTTATCCAAGAACCCTAAAAGTTTCTTGTGGCTGCTTTGTAAAGCTAAGAAAGAGTAGAGAGAAAACTTTGTGAAAGCTAATACTTTTCCAAGTTTAAAATGACTTAAAGGTGTTGCTTATAAGCCTTTTTTAAAAAACCTTTGGATGAATTTCTTGTGTGTTTTAATCCTTATATTATCAAGGTGGTGATGCAGCAGCTTGGCCCTTTCACTTGGGCCTAAATGGGTCTCAATTTGATGGGCCTTAGCTACCCATTTTTCTCTTTTGCTTTCACTTGGTTTGGGCCCAAATCATCAAGTGGGTTGTCAATGTACTTGGGCCCTTTTATTATTCATATCAGGCTGTAAACATTGTCCATTTATGATGCTAAAATACGGGCTAAAGTTATACCCCTAAAACAGACTTTATTCATTATCGGACTTGGACAGATTCAGTGTTGGGTCTCGTCTCTATCTACCTAGCCTATTTAAGCTAAGTACGTAGGTGACTCACCCGCTAGATTTCTATGTCCTACAAGCACATCATTTCTTTCACTTCATCTAAGGTCGTGATCCCCTTCATTTGACATAAAACTTATGTACACTCACTCGTCTTAAGCATTAGACCTACATATAGCCTTCTAATCTTAAATTTGAACACTTTTAAAAATGGGCTCTAAGTTGACAAAGCCATATCACGTTCCATATGCATAGCACTAGTACATGTAAGATGTAGGGTGTTATAGTAGAGCTAAGTCCCCTAAGGGTTATTACTGATTTCTAACCATTACGTTTTAATATATGTCTCAAGCTATTTAGAATGGTAAGAAAGGCGGTAACCATAAGCATCTCTCACTTGAGGGTCAACTTCCCATTAGAGACATATCAAATGCGGAGATATTTAATACTCTGTGGTCGAGGGGGAGAGAACTTCCAAGATAGCCCGAGTTGAAGGTGCTTCACCTTCTACTAGACTACTGGTTCTAAGTATAAAGAGGGAAGTTTCCCTTTTGCCACTTGTCAAAGGTGTGGCAAGAAGCATCAAAAAAGGTGTTTAGTGGGCACCGGATGTTACTTCAAGTGTGGCGGTATTAGGCATAAGATGAAGGATTATCCTGTGGCCTCCACAAAAGGAAGAAGGAGGGTTCAATTTGAAGGTGGCAATGATAGGGTAAGTTTTTCGAGGTGTCCAAAATGTGGAAGGAATCATAATGGAAGGTGCTTGAGGTATTTGAATGCTTGCTATGGGTGTGTCAAGATGACACACAGGATTGTTGATTCTCCATATGCTTAGAGAAATGGCAAAGGTGTTGGTGTTCAAGCTCCTCCTACATGCCACAAGTGTGGAAGGTACCATTCGGGGGATTGTTTGGTCAGTTTGAGTGCTTGTTTTGGGTGTGGTGTAAAGGATCATAAGTTAAGACATTGTACATGGATTACTAAAAATTATGAGGATGACAGTCGATGTTCTCAACCATACACCTCTAGGGGTCACTAGACTTAGCATTGTGCTTCACCGATATATTAAATATTTTTTATTTTGATGTGTATACATTGATAGATCTAGGTGCCACTATTTCTTTCATTACTTCTTTTGTTGCCAATAAGCTTCATTTGTGTCCCCAATTGTTTTGTGAACCTTATGAAGTATCTACCCCGTTGATGAGTCCATTGTTGCTAAATGAGTCTATTGAAATTGTCCGTGTTCATATTGCATAAAGTCTTACCTTGTGATTTTCTTGAACCTGACATGGTGGATTTTGATATTATTCTTAGGATGGATTGTTACATGCATATTATGCTTTCATTGATTGTAGGACCCATAGAGTAAAATTTCAATTCCCTAATGAGTCGGTTCTTGAGTGGGAAAGTTGTAATGTGGTGGTCAATGGTAGATTCATTTCTTTTCTTAAGCCTAAAAATTGATTTTTAATGGTTGCATTTACCATCTTGTAAGGGTTAGGGAGGTTGAGCCTAAAGTCCTACCTGTTGAGTCAGTTCTAGTGGTTAATGAGTTTCTTGATGAATTTCCGATGAGTCTCCTAGTATTCCTCCTAAAAGGGAAATAGACTTTGGTATAGACCTCCTCCCCGATACACAACCCATTTCCATTATCCATTACCGTATGGCCCCTGCGGATTTGAAGGATTAATTGAGGGATTTGTTGGAGAAGGGTTTCATAAGGCCTAGCAAGTCATCTTTGGGTGCACCGATGTTTTTTGTAAAGAAAAGGGGATGGCTCCCTTAGAATTTGCGTTGATTACCGGCAACTTAGCCACTATAAAGAACAAGCAACCTCTACCAAGGATTGATGACCTATTTGATCAACTACAAGGGGCTAGTCACTTTTCTAAGACAGATCTTCGATTTGGGCACCACCAAGTGAAGCTGAGGGATTATGATATTTCCAAGATGGCTTTTTAGACTAGGTATGGAAACTTTGAACTTGTGGTAATGTCTTTTAGCTTGACTAATGCACCGGCTATGTGTTTGGATCTCATGAATAGGGTCTTTAAACCCTACCTTGACATGTTTGTGGTGATATTTATTGATTTATTCCCGGAGTAAAAAAAAAAGAAACATGTGAATCATTTGAGGGTGGTGTTGCAAATTTTGAAGGATGAGAGGTCGTTTGCTTTGAAAATATGGCATCATTATTTGTATGGGATTCATACAGATGTGTTTACTGACCATAAGAGTCTCCAATATGTGTTCACATAAAAAAGATCACACAAAAAAGATCTTAACATGTGAATCATTTCGAACTCCTTAAGGATTATGACATGAGTGTTCACTATCATTTCGACAAAGGTAATTTCATGGATGATGCTCTAAGTAGAGTGTCCATAGGTAACCTAGCTCATATTGATGTTAGTAGCAAGGAGGTGGCTAGAGAATTCACCGGTTTAGCTAGGTTGGGGGTTAGGTTGAATGAAGTTGAAAATGGTGGTGTCGTGGTTGTTGATGGTTCCAAATCTTCTTTGATTGAGGAAGTCAAGTCAAAATAAGACCTTGACCCCATCTTGCTAGATTTGAAGGCTTTGGTGAAGGATGGTAAGTAGAGGTTTTCTCCCAAGGGGGAGATGGTGCCCTTAAGTACCAAGGTAGGTTGTATGTGCCTAATGTTGATGACTGGAGGGAGTTAATTTTGGAAGAGGCCCATAATTCATCCTATTCCATTCACCCTGGTTCCACAAGAATGTATAGAGACTTAAGAGGGGTATATTGCTGGGGTGATATAAAGAAAGATATTGCCATGTTTGAAGCAGGTTGTCACAATTGCCAACAAGTGAAAGTCGAACATCAAAGGTCAGGTGATCTATCCCAAGACATAGAAATTCCTACTTGGAAGTGGGAAGAGATTGACATGGATTTTGTGATTGGTTTGCCTAAGACTAGGAAACACTTTGATTTTATTTGGGTTATCGTTGATAAGATGACAAAGTCAGCTCACTTTCTACTTGTTAAGACAACTTATGGTGCTAAATGTTATGCCAAGTTTTATGGTCATGAGTTGGTTAGATTGCATGGGGTGCCTTATCTATCATTCTGGATCGTGGTGCTCAATTCACTTCTCATTTTTGGAGATCCTTCCAAAAGGGTCTTGGTGCCAAGGTCAAGCTTAGCACGACTTTTCACCCCTAAACAGATGGCCAAGCTGAAAGGACTATTCAAACTCTAGAGGATATGCTTAGATCTTATGTTTTGGAATTTAAGGGTAGTTGGATGGACATCATCCACTTATTGAGTTTACTTATAACAATAGCTACCACTCAAGCATTGGCATGGCGCCCTTTGAGCCTCTATATGGTAGGCATTGTAGATCCCTGGTTGGGTGGTTTGATATGGGGAAAATGGCTTTGTTGGGCCTAGATTTGGTTATTGAAGCTTTGGACAAAGTGAGGTTAATAAGGGAGAAGTTGAAGATAGCCCAAAGTAGACAAAAGTCCTACTCCGGTGTGAGGTGGAGAGATCTTGAGTTTAATGTTTTTGATCAGTCTTACTTGAAAGTCTCACCTATGGATGGTGTGGTCCGCTTTGGAAAGAATGGGGAGGACAGTTGGTAAGGTTGCATATAAGTTAGAGTCGCCTATGGGGATGAATATGGTTCATCTGGTCTTCCATGCGTCTATGTTGAGAAAGTGTATAGGTGACCCAATTACTATAGTTTCCTTAGAGGTTGTGGGTGTTGGGGAAGATAATTTGACCTATGAGGAGGTCTCGGTGGAGATATTGGATAGAAAAGTGAAGAGGTTGAGAAACAAAGAGGTACCATCCATCAAGGTCCTTTTGAGAAATCAACAAATTAAGAGTGCCATATGGGAAGCTAAGGTTGACAAGAAAAAGCAATATGCATATCTCTTCTACTCTATTTAAGCAGAAGGTAATAACTTAAGCCACATCTATGATTGATCTAAAAACACGCCCTCATAATGGTATTAGCACAAGCTTGACTATTCTAATCCAGGGCATGGTAGAAGATCTCTACCAAGGCATCATCAATAATTTTGTGATTCGGGACACTCCTTAAGCATTTAGTAAACCACTCCCATGTAGTACTGATCGAGTCACCAGGAAGTTGCTTATAGTTTTTGATTTGGCCATTGAACTTGAGCTTTTTTGATCTCGAGAAGTACCTCTCTAAAAAGTCCCTCTGCAATTCATCCCAACTGGTGATAGAACACTATAGAAGCTCGGATAGCCATAGTGTTGCATTGCCTGTCAAAAATAATGAGAAGACATGAAGTCCCACAGCATCCATAGACATATTTTGTGTTCCCATAACACTCTTATAGAAAAAAGCAATGTTGTCTAGATGGCTATGTGGATCCTCTGATGGTATGCCATGAACAACCCACAGTTCTGTATCATCTGAAGCAACCCACTCGAAACCATGAACATTGTGTTTGTAACACCCCACACCTTACACTACACCATTAACACCATACAAAAGAAATATGACATGATTTGGTTAAACTAGCGCAAGTTTCCAAAAGTACTTGAATCTCACGTTAATGG